>JAOSBP010000204.1:2634664-2660828 GCA_027563825.1 Erythroxylum mucronatum
GCTACCAATCTCGCCTTATACCTCTCAATGGTGCCATCAGCCCTATATTTGACTGTAAATATCCACCTACACCCCACTGGTTTCTTTCCTTTTGGCAGATCAACTTCTTCCCATGTTTCATTCTTTTCAAGTGCCCTTATCTCTTCAAAAACAGCTTCTCTCCATTCTGAAACTTGAAGAGCTTCTTGAACATTCTTTGGAATATCAATTCTGTCCAGATTAGCAATAAAAGCTTTATATTGAGCAGATAGAGCTTTATAAGAGACAAACCTCTCAATCGGATGCATAGTACATGATCTAGCTTTCTTCCTTAATGCAATTGGCCATTTTAAATCTGCATTGTCTGCTTGATCCTCACTATTCTGAGAGTCTTCGGTAGGGATTTGCACTGGCTCAGAAATTGGCATAGCTTCAGGGATAGGAAGTGTACTGCTTCCTTTGTTCCTCCGAAAATACACCTTGAGTGTATGATTAGGTCTAGCTGTTTCTGTTCTAGGATTTGTCTCTATAGAAGATGGCATAGGCACAGGGATGGGTTCAGGAACAGATATAGGTTCAGGTGGTTGAGGCTGAGGTTCATCACTCCCAAATTCACTCCAATACTCCCCCTGAATGAAAGACTTAGGATAGAAAAAATCTGTCTTGGAAAAGGAGACATCACAGCTAACAAACAACCTCTTTGAGATAAGATCATAGCATTTATACCCCTTTTGTGTAGCAAAATATCCTAGAAATAAACATTTTCTGGATCTTGGATCATGTTTATTGTGTGAAAAATTATGAAGGAAGGTTGTGCACCCGAAAACTCTCAAAGGAAGGTTAGTTTCAAGATGATGTAGGATCGCAATACGCAGCGGAAATAAAAATTGCAATCATAGATTATTTATTGCGTTTCACAACATACTAATAATAAGAATAGGTAAACGATAAATACCTTGAATTTGTGAATTAACCAATGCGAAACTTCGAAAATACAAAGTCTCTATGTACTCCACACCGAAAAATATGTTCCGCTTTCAACACTTGATATGGCTATGGTTAATTTGAAGAACCCTGTCGTCAATAATAGAGAAACCAATTTTCTCTTTACTCTCTTGTTTATTTTCTCGAGCTATTATCCTATAAACACAACTGAACAATATAATAGCAGTTTGGTTCTTCTCTATGTATCTCTCTCGCACAGAAAACGAAGAACTCATTAAATCCTCAAGACTTGACTCTCATTATCATAATCTCCATTACGATGGCAAGTGTATAAATGTAATCAAGGACTTATCATATTAGAATAAAAATAATAAACGTAAAATGATAATAAAATCATTTGCCATGTTATTAATCAAAATTAATAATCACAAAACTAAAGTGTTCAATTTATTACATAACGATTGGGTCATAGGCATAATTCCAACAATTAGACTTTATATTGAATTGAGGTCCAAGGAGGTGATTTTCTTATAATAATAATAATAATAATAATAATAATAATAGGGAGAAAGATTGTCTTTACCTATTCTACGTTTCACGGAATAGATAAAAAATAGAGGAAGGTATCTTTAACTATTCCTTAAAGAGTAGGAATAACTAAACCTGTGATTAATTATTCTGTATGTTATTTTTTAATTAAACAAAGGAATAGTTATTTATTAGGAATACATCAACAATAGAATAATTATTCCACTCAATTAAACATGCCGTAAGTTTATAAAAAGTCATATCGTTTTGATTAGTTCAATCAAATTGGAATTATATGGCGTAAGTCTAACTGAACTTCAAGTCACAATTTAGTCACCAAAACCTTCTCTTGCAAAGTTGACCTGGGGGTTAATTAGGATTTAAAAAGATTTAGTAACACGCAGAGCTATCTCTAATTTGTAGAGTGACTGTTTCGAAATGACTATTTCCTAATTTAAATATAATTTAAATATGAAAATATTGATTAAATATGTAATAAAATAATTAATAAATATTTAAGACTCAATTTTAGAATCCTCAATTATTGTAGAGATAATAAACTAAATAGTGCTTAATCGTTTATAATTTTTAATTTAGTGACTAATTTTTTAAAACTCGTAAGATTAAAAGATTGTTTGCTAGATACGACATTTTTATCAAATATCGCGTGAATGTCTATGTATTAGTCATATTGATTTGGCACAAGGCATATTGATTTGGCACAAGGGCCGAGTCAAGCTCTCGTCTTAAAATTAATGAATTAAGCTTGAATTGATTGGATTTTGAGTTTAGCTCGTAATCTTTTTTTTTTTAATTTTTAAGTTTTGTGTCAAGGTAAAATTACACTAAAAATGGGTTTAAAAGTTTAAAGAAACTATATGACAATTACGTATTTGATACATAAAGAAGTTGGTTCTGGATTGTCTAATAAGACGGAATTGACTCCAGATCTTCTGTCCAGTTTTACTCTGTCTTATTCTGTCTCATGGAATCTCAACCATTTATTTTGCGGGCCCCACGCGGGCTTTACGCGGGGCTCACATAAATAAACGGGTGAGATTTATTGGACACAACAAGACACCATAATATTATACAGAGGATCTGGACTCGACGGAATTCTACATTCAAGATGGTAGAGTTGGCAAGTAAGTATAACAAAGTGACTGCCAACATTAAGTGCACACGCTAGAAATGGTATGCTTAATAATAACCTGATGCTCCGAAGAAGGCAGGTTCTTTTAGCAATTGAAGGTATGACTGGCATTTAGTCAAGTTGGGTATGGGCCTTCTAGGCTCGAACTCGATTTGAAAATTTATGTTCGAGTTTAAGAAAGCCCGATTAGACTCAATGCTTGCGCCATAGCCCAAGCTCGAGCTCGAGTATCAATATGAGTTTGAGCCTAGTTTAGTAGTCCAAAGTTTGATTGGGCTGGACTAAGCCTGATCGGGCTTAGGTGGTAAGAATTTCGATCCGATTTGAGCTAAGTTCAATTAATTTTTATTTAAAAACTTAAAATGTCTATTGATTTTGGGCTATATCGAAGCCCGGCCAATTGGGTGATCGAGCATCGAGCTCAGAATTTTTTAAAAAATGGGCATTAGGTTAGACTCGGGCTCTAGCTGCCCAGACTAAATCTGATTGACCTTTATAAACAAAATGACGCGGTTCTGTTGAAAATGACTTCTTTTCGTATTTTTAGTTTAAAAATTTTGAGCCGGCCAAATAGAACCGAGCTTGGGCTTAGGCTTGGGCTTGGGCTTGGGCTTGGGCTTGGGCTTGAGCGTCTCCTTGTACCCAAAAGGTGGAATCGCCCACCCTAAGCGTCCTCACTCTTCGCCGCGACAGAGTAACGAGGGATAAATCATGGTCTGATCTCATTGAACATCCCCTAATTTTACTTTATGTATATGGAATTCCGAGTTGACCTTAACTGAAAAAACTCAAACTCAAGCTTGACTTAAAAGTCTAAAATTTAAAAAAATGTTTGAGTCTAAATCAAAGCTTAATTAATTCATATCAAACCTATTGACTTTGAGGCAGAGTGACTCATACTAGACCGAACAAGTATAATTATTTTAGAGGACAAAAGATACGCTGTCTCTTCTTTTTCTTGCTTTGCTCTTTTCTTTCATTTTTGTCCTTTATTGAGCTTCTAAGTTGGAACAAAACCCGAGCTTTTGATAACCCTCACTAAGCTTCTGCTTCCAGCGACTATGGAGGCTGTCTCAAGCTCAGTTTTCACCCCCAGATTGCGGGAAACATGCCCAGATCTTAACATCCCATCTTCTTCTTCCTCGTCTTTTTCATCTGTTTCATTGAAACTACTCAAAAATCGTACTGAGTCTCTTAAAGTTGCCGAAACTCCTGGTTTTCTCTGCCTTCGCGAAGTTCGTTGTCAGGCTTCCGAGTTGCAAGGTGGTGACAGTGAAGATCAGAGTGATAATGGGTCTGGTTTAGTTTCCCACGAGGCTCACTCTTTGTCCCATGTAATCAGTTGTAGATACTCACCTTAACTTGTAACTAAGTTCGCATCATACTACTTTCATTGCTGTTTGTGTCTGCTTGTCTGTGTTGGATGGTTTGATACGTTAATGTTGTATTCTGAGGAAATTCATATATAAAAGCAGGGGACTTGAAGTTTTTATGTTTACTTTTGACATGAAAAATTTGCAATCTTTTCGAATAACTATTACATAGCGCAAGCATTCATATCTTTATGATTTCTTGGCATTTTAGAGCTCCATTAGATTTCACATTTGTTCTTCCTAGTTATGTTCTAGACCATCATAGTTTTCAGTTTTCAAGTATTTATTTTTGTGTGTATAAGCTGAATCAATCTGAATTCTTACAAATTAGTTTCTTTTTCTCCCTATTTGTGAGACGTTAGCATGTAATTGTTGTGGATGTTGTCGTACTGAAAGTCTGTCATGTTCTTTAAATCAATGAAAAGTGCTATAACTTAAAAATTCTCAACATTGGTTCTTGAGTTTCTGTGACAGTTAGAGTTTGGTTTGCAATTGTTGACCGTTCAGTTTTTGTATATTTTTACCTTGACATGTCAATATTCAGATTCTGTTGTAATCTGCCATATTTGATGGGAATAGTACATCCTTATATAATATGTGCATTATGTGTTTTTCATGACATAGAAAGTTATTGGATGTATCAAATCGCTACTTCAGATTGGTATTGATGGCCTCTCTGATATCATGAAGGATTTAATAAAAAATCAAAGTGGGGAAATGGATGCAGAGGGAGAAATAATGCCTGAGAAACCACTTTCGGTCCCACATGGAAGCGGAACAGGTGGTGGAACTAGAGCTGGACTTTTTAGAACTCCAATATCTGGCGGAGTGCAGACTGCAACCTCTGCTCATGGCTTACCTCCACCGGCCTTAGCTGTTCGAAATCTGATGGAGCAGGTAAGGCTGTTCCTTAGGTCTGAAATCTTCTGTTGCAATGATTTTTAAAGGAATTACCTCAATGAAATTGTATTAAATATCCTAATTTTCCTGGTTATGAAGGCGAGATTTGCACATCTATGCACTGTAATGTCTCGAATGCACCACCGTCGGCAAGGTTATCCGTTTGGTTCCCTAGTAGACTTTGCACCAGATTCAACAGGACGTAAGTCAACAAAATCTTTTGGCATCTGATTCAAATGTGTGACCCTTCTCTTCTTAATAGGTTGGCACCGGATATATAGCATAATGAAGTTCAAATGGCTGAGGGTTTTCCTGCTATATGAAATATCCTGCCTGGTTATGATGCTTTGTTCTGTTTACCTGAAGAGTATCTATATAAGTATTAAGAATGCTAATATGCTGGAGTAGATCTGTTGCCCGTGATTCTCCATGTTCATGTTAAAATCCATAGTTCTTATATTTCAGCTTATCACTTGCTTAATTATATTATTTACCTCATATGCAGATCCTATATTTTCATTTTCCCCACTGTCCATCCACTCAAGAAATTTGTTAGGAGACCCTAGATGCTCACTTGTTGTACAGGTTAGATGTCTCTTTTTCATACTTCAATTTTTTTGGTTTGTTTTGCTTCATACATGAACTTTGATGTTGGGATTCGGTAGATACCTGGCTGGAGTGGATTATCAAATGCAAGAGTAACAATCTTTGGTGATGTCTTCCCACTTCCAGAACATCAACAGGTATGACTTTACTCTCTCTCAACTCCCCTCTTTCTGTGTCTCTCACACATATATGCACGTACTTTGCACATGCACATGCACATGCACATATACCCTGATAGACACATGCTTGAAGTATATTTTTGTTGTATTCTTTGAAGTATGGCTGTGAGATGTAACACTTGTAAACTTTTAATGAGTAACTTGGATTTATTGTCTTATCGAGAAAGTCATTTAGCAGTTGATCCAGTCCGAGGCTTCAGCTTTCAGATTGATTCATTCTACCTGTTAATCACAAGCACCAGCTTGTATAATGTCCAATGTGAATCGTTGTGCTTTTGTAAATTTCAATCTCAATTGTTACATTTTGGCATTTTGCAATCAGGATTGGGCTCACAAGCAGTATATAACAAAGCATCAACAAGGGCGTTCCCAGCAGTGGGGGAATTTCTATTATTTCCGAATGCAGAATATAAGGTATAAGGTTTGTTTTGTACCATATTATAATTTCTTTGAAGTTTATACAATTTTGACCAGTTGTGCAAAGGTTGTCACTATTTGCATTTTTAGCTAGGTGGTTATTGGACTACTTATTATTGTTGACGGCTGATTATGGCAAATTCTGTGAGTATATTATTGTTGATGGCTGACTATGGCAAATTCTGTGAGTATCCAGGACACTATTTTTTCTGGGTTTATAACCATTTTCAACTTAATGCCAGCTTAGCTGTCAGAAGATCCTATAACTTCGGTTCACTGCCCTTTTAGTTGCTAATCATGACGTCAGTCTCTTACAAGGAAGGCACATAGTGACATAGGAATAGGGGCTACTGCAACTTTGAACTGAGGGTGAAAATAAAAGTACAATGAAAATAAACGAAACATCTAGGAATTGAAACAAACACATAAATCAAACTAATGGGTTTCTAGAAGTCACTTCTAGTGTTTAGGAATCACTCTTAAATATCTAAGAGTCACTCTCAGAAAGAAAAATGCCAAACTTAAAAAAAATTCTATCCTGATTATTTTTTGAATGTTGAAAGTATAACATATGTAAGAAAGAGTTTTGAAATCCTAATCCTAATAGAATAGGAAATCCTACTAAATTTCCAAATTAATAATAGAATCATATTTAAAAATGATTCTTATTATTTTTTGATAGAATTAAACCCTGATTTAATAAAGAAAATTCAAAATGGACATGTTTATCTTTTCTAATAATGAAACTTAACTAATTTTTTATTCTTTTTCAAAATAGCATTATGTGAATATCATTCTTGTAGCTCCATTATGATTTCGAGAACTAACATATGCAACTGTCAGTGACATATATTTTATAGGAGGCTTTGGCACTGTTGCTTGGGTTGATGTTAAGGAATATGAGGCCCTTCAACCTGATAAGATTGCTCTTGATGGTGGAGAACCAATTCTAAAGGTCAGATTTAAGTTTTGATAGGTTCTGACTGCTGGTGGTTTTGTTCCTCTCCTGACATTTGTTTTATTCTTAAGTAAGTTTCTCTTTTGTTCTGCAATTCTTGCAATTTTTAAGTTAGAATTTTCATATTCAAAGAGATGCAGATATAATTCTAATTAGTATAATTTGCTGAGAGTTGGAATTTCATTCCAACAGTCCTTGTTAAAACTAGAAAAAGAATGTTTTCAAGGGCCTTGTTTGTAGACTTGAGTAGTATTTACATGCTTTATAGGATTTCATTTACAACTTTTCAGAACACCAAGTTCGGTACTGAAGTTTGTTTAAGTATTTTCAGGCATATACACAAAATGAGTTACTGAAGAATAATGTGCCTTTACCATAGAAAAATCTTACTCTTTGCATCTGAGGTTATGCTGGACCATCTAATATGGTGGTTCTATCAAACATATGTATCAGTTCAATTTCTATTCTTGGACCATTTGTCCTGCGCCATGATGCTGTCAATGATATGTTTATTATGTAAAGTCTGCATTAAGTTCCTTTCTCAGAAATAAAATCGAGTTTTGTTTGTAGATTCCTTTAATTATGAACTTCAACCAATAGTTAGTTAATTCTGAGATAGCTTAGTTCATACCATTACAACAGAAAGTCTGAAATTGGAAATGTCTTCTTGTGTCTACTCCTGATCTTTTTAGCTTATCATGTTGCATTTGTCCATATTCTTTTCTTGGCCCTTGATCCACTCCATGCCGTGCAAAGTTCACGTGTTGATTTAATGTTTAACAAGAGCTTGATTTGCTTGGTAATCGGTTTATGTCACAGGAGCTGAATGCATTATATTCAAAACCACTTAAAGAGCTGTTGTCTATTGAAATGGAGGTGGATGATGCTGCTTTCATATCCATTGACAGTAAAGGAACTGACATACGGGTCCGTCAAGGTGCACAGGTAAATATCTCCTTTCTTTTAGTTTCAGTCCTTGTTTTGGTTTTACATTTTTCTTATTTTCTCTAGAGGCAAAGATAATGTACTTTGTCTATATTTGCAGTTCAACATACAGAGGGTGTCATTTGATGAGGGGCATTCTGTTGAAACATTAGAGGAAGCCAAGGCTGCTTTATCAAAACTGATAAATAAAGGCCAACTACGCAGCCTTCAGAAATAACCATTTTGCCATGGAAAAAACTGTAGAAGTTATCTCCTCCTTTTCCCTCAAACTTCCATATGATTTCAATAATGTGAGAACAAACAAATGACCCTCTTCTTGTTGCTAGATTTGCTCTAATATTATATGATCCAATGTCTTCTGATGTGAATAAATCTTTCTGAGGTTTATATGTTGCATTGCAGAAGTTGGGAGTTCATTTTCCATATCTCAAACTTAAGAAGCCTCAAAGTTAATGTTGTTTTATCATCTGCTAGTTTAGTTTTGTGTTTTGCTACTAAAGATTCCTTTTTCGGTTTCCTAAAAATGCCTATGAAGCACCGAGTTGCTCATAGAGCAGGTCATGTCAGTCAATACTAGGGCCTGTACATAGTAATCTGACATATTACTATTACTAATATTTCAGAAGAAGTAAAGCTTAGATATTTCCTTAAAACTTTGAAGCTGGAGTATGAGTTTAAAACATGAACATTGGCAATGATGTCTTGTGAGGTTTTAATGCTTTTTGGAAGTGCCTTTCTAGTAATCAAGCATTTCATTAATGAGTATTACCTTACCAATAGAGACTTCTACAAGTGCTTTTCTTGTATTTTTGTATACGATAATGGCTAATCCACTCATAAGGAAGTGATCTAAGTTTGAGCAAGCCGATGTTGAATTTGAGTTAATCGAGTGTCGGTTTGACCTAAATTATTAAAACGATATTACTTTCATTATAAGTTCGTCGAATTTTGGATTGTGTCGAACGGAGTTATCGATTCGGACATGCCAGACAAAATAAATGGGGTCGCCTCATATGTCTGCAAACCTTCTCTTTCCGAAAGGGGAAGAATTTTATCATTTGCTGAATCACTCGAATGAGACAAGAGATCAAAGATTGATTTTTTTTTTTCAACCAACAACGTAAAAATGTTTCAATTTTTACCAGGTCTAGAACCAAGACAAACTTCTTTTCACCGTTTCAATCACGAGGACAACAATTTCAACAGACACAAATCCACAAAACAACGCAAACCCAGTTCAGAGCTCTTCCCTTTGCTCAAGAATAATTCACATAACGGAGTAGACAGTAGCCATATCCCCAACATGGCTGTTTCATTCATGGGTGAGACTAGCAGTGGTGTCAGTGGCAGTAGTAATGGATCATCACCATCAGCGATAGTTAATTTAGCTCCAGACCATCTATTCACAATCTTGCTTCTTCTTCCTGTTGATTCAATTCTCTCCTTTGCCATGACCTGTAAAAAGTTCAGGTCTTTGACAAGCACTGATACGCTGTGGGAGTCCATATGCAGGAGGGAGTGGGGACCCACATCAGTGGATGCCCTTAAGTCCTCTATCATCAACAATCAACAGTTGCCATGGATGAGGGTGTACAAGCAGGTGTCTCAGCTTGACACAGTTTCTTGCCAGAAACTGTCTGACTCGGATGGTGATTCAACGTTCCCATGCCCCAGAGCATCTCACTCTCTCAATTTTGTTTCTGGTTGTTTGGTCTTGTTTGGCGGTGGCTTTGAAGGAGGTCAGTCTTATCCCTTTTTTTTCTCCCCCTCAACTGACTATTCCGTTTATTGTTTTGAATGATTATTAGTGTATGACAAAGGGTTATGAGTGTATATGGTGTTCCACCCTCTCTTTTGTTGCTTAAGGTGCTCTAACGTTGCCCCAGTGGCATGATATGCAAACTTTGGCATCATTTGGCCTTTATGTCCGGTTGTAATGCAGCTAAGATATGGGAGTTAATATTTATTTCATGATCACTCCTCCTTGTTTGAGAGTTTGGGGATCAACTCTGGAATGTGGCCGGGAAAAAATCACTTGATGTAGAAACTAGTGTACGACCTACAAGATTGTTCATCCGTGTGAATTGGTTAAGGTAGTCTGGAAAAATTATTGATTATGCAACTCATGGTTGTTGCCTTGGTTTTCAAGTTGACCTTAGAAAAGGAGCTGCAACAAATTCTAACACTCTTCTGCCCTCTCAAGGATGCTGTCAGCCTCATTTGCCTCCCCTCTTTTTTGATGCACCATCGTGGTTTTACTTTAATTTTGGGAAACATGCCTCTCCTCAAGTCAAAGAAGTTAGGATCTTTTGTCTTATGAGTACCTTTTTCATCCTTTGTTCGTGGCTTTTTTAACATCTGTTGGGGGAGAGAATTGCAAACTGTCTTTCTTTTTCTTAGAATCCTTGACACATTCCCTAGTTTGACAATCAGGATACCAAATGATAACAGAATAATACAATTTTGTTGCTTCCATAAATCTGCACCATAAATTACTGACATCATCGATTTTAGAAGAAATGATAAGAAGTGGAATAAGACAAGTTCAATCTTTAGTTGAATCAACTTGGTGGCTCTTAGTTTATACGGTGGCTATCCGATATATAAAGTAGCAGAGAAAGAAAACATACGAGTGATTACAACTGGTATCCTCCAAAATGGAATTCAGATCTGGAGTTTGTATTCTCTGTTGTTCTGTTATATTGTTTGCAGTTGTGATAACAGTAGTAAATATCTGAGCGTTGATGCTTTACAATGTATTCTGAGATAGACATCTGCAGTCTGCATAGCACTGGAGCTGGTAGGACTGCCCACCAAATGCCAAGCCACTAAATAATGTGATAGTACATATATATATGTGATTTTCAAAACTTTTTAAAATGGGATGTTCCAAAAATTTCCTTATGATGCACAAAATACGAGTGTGAGAACAAAGGAAAGAATGATCATAGTAAATATCTTCTAATCCCTTTGAAGAATGCACAATGAACTAAGGAAAAACGTCTAGATTCCTAATCTTTGATTCTTTTAGAGCATTGTTTCTGTGTAGTTATGTTTCAACCTTTTACGAGTGTAATCATTTTCTATATTTTGTGATCCTCATAGGTCGCCATCTTGATGATACATGGGTGGCGTATATAGGTAATGATTTTCCAAGGTTACTGAAGTGGAAAAAGGTTCATTCAGGGATTCCAAGTGGGAGATTTGGGCATACATGTGTTGTTCTTGGTGAGTATCTTGTAATCTACGGTGGAATAAATGATCGTGGAGTTCGTCATAGTGATACGTGGTTGGGCGAAGTTGTCTTCAGTGGGAACCTGGGCATCACAATTTCTTGGAAGCTGCTTGATGTTGAGTCAACCGCACCACCACCACGGGGGGCACATGCAGCTTGCTGCATTGGTAAAAGAGAAATGGTCATCCAGGGAGGGATTGGCTTGGATGGCCTCAGATTGAGTGACACATGGGTTTTAGAACTTTCTGAAAATCATCACTTTGGAACCTGGAGGGAGCTGGTAACTCATCCATCCCCACCAGCTCGTTCAGGACATTCACTAACATGCATTAGTGGAACTAGAATGGTTCTCTTTGGAGGAAGAGGATTGGGATATGATGTGCTGAATGATGTCTGGCTCTTGGGAATCTCTGATGGTCAAGCAAAATGGATACGACTTTCATATGAATTGCAGAACATACCTGAAGGAGTTTCTCTGCCACGAGTTGGTCACTCAGCTACACTTTTCTTGGGAACTCAGTTGCTTATTTATGGAGGTGAAGATTCTTATAGACACAGGAAGGATGACTTCTGGGTGTTGGATATTAATTCAATCCCACTGCAGCCTACCACATTAAGCTCCAAGAGATTGCAGGCACATATGTGGAAAAGGCTCAAGATAGAGGGTTATAAACCAAATTCAAGGTCATTCCATCGGGCGTGTATAGATCATTCAGGACGTTTCTTGTTTGTATTTGGTGGGATGGTAGATGGCCTTCAGCCTGTTGAATCATCCGGATTACGGTTCGATGGCGAGCTTTTCTTTGTGGAACTTTTGCGTCAACTGTAGACTGGTACATAAAGTTACTAAGCTTTGTTCAGTAACAGAAAAATCCAAAAATCACTCAACCTTGTAAATGTTCCTATAGCTTGTTACGTGATATGTGTAAAGAGTTGAAAAAATCAGTAGGATGCCAAGTTAATTCCTTCTGCAGATTAGTGCCAGGAAACTAAGGCAATATATGGTTGGTGAAAATTAGAAATGAATGAGCCTAGATAGCTAGTTTCAAAGTTTCTACTCTACAAGTCAGAAACGGATGGTCTCTTGTTGTGAGTCGATGATGTACATCTGAAGTTTTCAATTAAAGAAGTATTTGTATCACCTTATGAGAAAGCAGTTTTGGATTTTCTTTCTTTATCATATACATTTAAGCTGTGTTCAACCTATAGATGGCTCAAGAATCTGAAGGAATATTAAGGCATCTTCATGTTTAATCCTGTTGCACGTATTTGATTCTCAAAATTAAACAGATTGCACGATACCAATCCTCTAGAATCATAAGTTGAATGATGTAAATATAGATGGAAATGTTTGGAAAACGCATAAAGAAGAATGGAACTTCATATTCCATAATACTGAAAAGTAGTATAGTTTCATGTCTTATCCCTTCATGTACACAAGAAAAGAATGGTATACTACAAATGCAAAAGATCTGATTTTGACAAACCAAAATCAGAGTTAGATGAAGTAAAATTCTAAGAAAGAATAAAACCAATGTTGGCTACGGATTCAGTTTCAATTTTGTTCTCCACATTTCTCCAATGACCTTCTTTGGTGATGGATCATCTGGTCCTTTGTCTCGCTGTCCTGATGTGAAATACAACCATCCGTTCCAGAATCCGACCAGCGTGGTTTTCACACGGAAGGGAAGTTTTCCTACTAGTGACCACTTCTGCAAAGATTAGTTAATGGTCAACAACAAACCCGAAAGTCAAGTCTACAGAGAAAAGTTGAGATTCCATACCATTGTATTTAGGTTGAATTGGAAGATTTCACCAACGAGGACCATTTTTTTAGTCACAGGGTGCTTCTCCGTTGTGCCTCCAGCAATAACAATAGAATTATTAACAATCGCCCAAGCAAATTCAATATGAGAATCAGGCTTAGGCATAGATGGCAAAACTTTCCATTTCATCTCATCATCCAGCATGTAAACTTCACCATATACTACCTGGAACAAAAATGGGATAGATCTCAGGATTAGCACTCCCAAAAGTTAGGTGTGCAGCCCATAACAATTCAACAGAACTTTCATTTTACAACTCAGTTAGAGATCATACAAAAAATGAACCCTATTCTACATACATATCAGGACGACATATGATTAGCGTGATTCCGATAACTTGTAAAATTTCAGCTAATTGTTGCACAAAAGTTTTCAGACTGTTCCAGTAATTTAGCTATGGCCATCTGGCTACTGTCTAGCTTTTCAAAATTTTGCCAGCCAATCACTTGAGCCTCAAAACTATACCCTCAACCTTAACAAATAGACAAATAGCTTCACATAGCATTCAGCAAAATCAATAGAATTGACTTGAATTCATATCATGCAGCTTGTATTGGGTTTTGATAAAAGACTGCATAAATATATACGTTGTGATCAACTTACCTCGTTTCTACGAGAACATTTAAATATTGGCGATCCAGGTTTGGCCATAAAATCACCTTCCTGACCACCAATGACATACAACCTATCATCAACCACAATACAAGCCCTGCATAACACCACATAACTTACATATGAGAGAGAGAAAAGAAAAGGAAAGAATTTTGGGATGTGACTCGGATTTAAACTGCATAATATATAGCTTTTTAGAATCACATTTCCGGTTCTGAAAGTAAAACTTAGCTATTCCACAAACCTATGAGGTCCTCCACGTGGGATTGGTATTTCAGTCTTCCACTCCTTTTCTAATGGTTTTCCATCCTTTACAGCAAGACTCCAATGATCCAACGCTGGAGTGTGCCGATTTTCCTTGCTGCCACCCATCACATGGAGTCTACCTCTCCAAAGTGTGGTTGCTGGGGCATATCTGCAGAATTTTTATAATGTTAAACTTCTTCATTAAGCAGCAGAAAACACATAGGAAAAACTAATGAAGCTTAAATTCATTTAGAGCAAACAGCATATGTTGCATATGCCTATATATAAATAGACTTTCTGGAACTAATTGGTCCTGTTAGAGAAAATAAAAAAGGAATTTCATTTTTGAAAGGTGAACAGTCAATCAAATGGCTTTCAAAAGTACAATAGAATCCATCATCATCTGTTATGACGCAGGAATGCACCTGGGAACAGGTAAAGGTGGCATGTCGCTCCACTGTTTTGTCTCAGTATCTAGCACGAAAGTGTGAGCTGTAGGCCCCCTACATTGAGGTCCATATTGACCTGTGACAACATAAATGTATCTTCCATCTGTTACCATTCCTAAGTGTGAATGTGCCATTTCCTTAGGCATGTCAAATCGCCCTCCCCAATTGTTATCTGTGAAATTGTAAATGTCAACATGTGAATGCACCTGTCCAAGATAAAGAAGAACAAACATTAGACAATAAGACCCCGGCTCTATCACCTGGAGTAGATAAAAGCTATTTCTTTTTTTTTTTGGGAAGTTGATAACAGTTCTTTCTTTACATTATTGCATGAGTATGTCAGAATCAAGAAAATGATGTAATCCTCAAGGTCTCTAAGCAAACCTGAGATTATGCAAGTAACTTCAGATGGATTTATAATCTATAAGCCATTTGTAATTCGCATAGAGAAAAAGGCAAGTAATAAACTCCTAAGACAATCAGCTGAGTAAAAATTATTAACTATAAACAACATACTAAAAATTCCAAAGACATTAAGCAGATTTCAAAATTTCAACTGATAAACACTATATATCATTATACATTAAGATAGATAATTATTTGGATTTGTGAACATGTAAAACAAGATTTTACAACATACATTCTGCAGGCAGAAAAAATGAAGAATGAATTAGCATGATGAAGTAAATATTGAAATAAAAGAAGCTAAGCTTTAAAAGAAAAGAGGGCCCAACAATCAACGCCGAGGAAAGAGATGAAAAATTAACCAAAAAAGAAAAGAGGACGAACCCAGCAATCAACATGAAGGAGACAGATGAAAAATTAACTAAAAAAGTGTTCTTACGGAATCAATTGTTCCATATCCAGCAAAAACATAAAGGAGGTTCTTAATCTGTATTGCAGCTCCATCTAGACGAGGCACAGGTGCAGCAACCATCTTCTCCCATTTCAATTCTGGTGCAGGCAAATCAGCAAAAGTTGCTGATAAGAATCTTTCACGAACACCCACCCCAGCTTCCGCCTACACGTAAGATGAGTTGGGGTTTATTCTCATTTCCTAAACTTTACATAGTACCAAACCAAATAGTCTCATTTAGATAGAAAAAGGAACTCGATGCAAAAGATGAAGTAAACTCCTAGTCCTTAACCTACTTCCATTTACTAAGAGTGAGTTTGAAATGAGATATAAAAGAAATGATCTTGATCTATAACCATTCTTCCCAACAAGCCAATCCCAAGAGAAACAGAAAAACCAGAGATATGAAAAAACAAACGAACTTTGAACTTAATCTAAACTACATTACAAGAAATGAGATATAAAAGAAATGATCTTGATCTATAACCATGCTTCCCAACAAGCCAATCCCAAGAGAAACATAAAAACCAGAATGTACTTTAGATTAAGTTCAAAGTTCGTTTTTTTTATATATCTCACTGGCCCTGATCCCACACTAAACTAGTAATCACCACATACACAAAACTCACGTACAGAGTGCACAAATCAAGATTCGGACCAAATCACAGATACCCAGATTCTAAAAAACCAATACAAAATCCTTTTCTTCCCCAACCCACGTTCATTACCTTTCCCTGTGGATTACTGACATTAGTTGATCTTGAAGGAACTATCAGATTGGCACGCGACTTGTCATTAGCAGCCCAATTGGATACAGAAGAATTGACGGCGAAATGAGGCGAAGATGCCCACAAATAATCAGCTATTAGTCCAATCCCCAGAAAACCCACGAACACCACCACCACCACCAATCTCGTCGACCTCTGCCTCAACGAAGATCTACCCATCTCATACCTTCTTCAATCACACCAATGCATACCTATAGTTCCGTAAATGCATAGACGTACTGTGTAAAGTTCGTATTTTTATCTTGCTTTCTGCGTGTAGTGTAAACTTAGTGGAGAGAGAGAAGATCAGAGAAAGGAAGGAGAACACCGACAGTCCGACAGACAGAATCGAGAATGGACGAAGAGTCGTTTAGGAGGATGGCTTCTCATCATCTAAAACGACGTGTCGAGTGTTATCTTGCACAAAGGTTGGATCTTTAATTCTCCAACAGCAGCTTGAGACAGCTGCTTCAATGCCCAGATGACAAAATTTTACTAATTTTCTTCGTTCAATGGTTGGTGGAAGTTACAAAGTTTTAATTTTGAAAAGAAAAGCAGAGTAAAATTTTATGAAGTAATAGAAAAATAGATAATAATTTTGAATAATCCATTTGAATTAATAGACCAAATAAATTAGCACAAAAAATATTTTTTAAAAAAAAATCATCATATAACTCAAGGCTAAATAAATTAATATGATAGTATTTTACAAATGACAAAGTAATTTACTACTAAAAATGATTTAATCATATTCGAATTCAAATTTATATTTAAGTACAATTTGATTGTCCTAAAATTAAGATATTAAACAAAATTTTTAACAGTCCTGAATTTAAAGTTTTTAAAAAAGGAACTTAATTCATTGCCAGCATGCACAATATTAGAACTCCTCAAGTGTATGATCATGCCCTGGGGACTTTGTTATGATTTAAGATTCAATTGTATAATGCTGTCTATTTACCTTGAAGCAACTGATTTCCATGTTCTTTAACTTGTAGGAAGGAACTCTTTTTAGAAACAGAAGCTGAAATCAAGAGTTCTTATTGAGGCAGGAACAAAGTAGGAGTTATCAAACTAACATTTTTAACTTCTTATCTGACAAATTTTTTTAAAAAAAACTAAATCTGACAAATGTATATATAGTAAATCAAAGAGAAAAGCAGGAACTGAAACCATATTTAGGCATTATGTTTAGACATGGCAATGGATTAGGTCGATTCAGAGGCATGACCCTCCCATAAGATGGTGTCATTTGGAAAGGAGGGCCAGACCCGGGTTGCTCGGGCTAGAATCAGATTGCCATGCCTACTTGCCTCTAAGAACAGGACCTGTATCAAGCTAAATAGGTGCAAGTTAGAACTTTTCCTAGTATGGAATGGAGTTGCTCACAACATTTCTTTTCTATTTTAACATAATTGCAATCCTCTCAAACAAAGTAAAACTCCCTACAAGATACCAAGCCACCCCATCACAGAAAATCCTTCATGGCCCTCCCTAGGTGAAAGAATAAACTGGCACAAAACACAGACTATACACCAAAAAAGAAACTGTGAAATAGAAAACATCACCTCCTACACCATCACAAATCAACCCCCATTCAAAATTACCTGCTGCTGCATCAGTTAAAAAGAAAAGTAAAGAGAAATGGCAGAGTGAGTCTACACTGCATATTACACAGGTATCACATCATTCTTTGACGTGTCTTCACATCGCAAAACAATACCGTCAAGGCTGGCCGGAAATATACATTTGTCCCATTGACATCCTGTTGTTGTTGGCTCGGGGGGAGGAACGATCATAAGCACATTGTCATTCCTTTGAACAACTCCCATTACACTAACAGTGCTTCCTTCTTTGATATACCTACATATGCAAAAATTCCCATGGTTTCAGTTTCAAAACTCGGATAAAGTAATCCTAAAATGGAGAAAAGACATTGTAATTAATTTGTTAACTGCTTTACATTTTATCTAACCAAATATCTTGGCTTTTACAAATTTTTTAGGAGCTGGTTTACTCAAATTTTTACCATGAAGTGTTGTTGACACGGGCAATACCGGGTACCATGGTCCTCATCACAAATTGAGAAGATATATCATTTTAAGAAAGTGAGGCTCAAGAAGAAAAGTACCTCAAATGAGCTTAAACTTTTTTCAAAATGGCCATTCAAAAAGGAAAAGAGCCAAAAAAGAACTGAAAACACAGAGACTCTCATAGTATCATAAGCATTTGTGTTTCTATCAATAAGCAATTAATAATAGAGAGCCATACCCTTCTTTCAATCGCATTATACGATCATCAGTTGAAAGATTTCTCTTCCCAAGCCACCTGATGAACTCTGGAGACAACTCTTCATTGCCAGGGTTGACATCAATCACAAGGGAGTCATCTACATAAGGTGTCACCTGCGCTCCATATCCAGTTTTAACCAACGCTCTGAGACCAGATTGGAAATCAGAGATGTAGAAGTCAACCGCACGCCTCTGTCAATTGTAATTACAACACTTCCAATGAGAATTGAAAAGCTAAACAAGTAACTCAGCGAAGCAAGCTAAATGCCTTTCCTCTACTTCTGGGATTGTAAATATAGGTGTTGTGCAGATTATCAAAGACTAATAGAATTCAGGCCACTGCCTCACAAGTAGAGGCAGCTTGCATCAGTTCATCAGAAGGCATAATGTTTAAGATAATTCCTTATAAATCTTTTAAAGGAATAAATGTTTCCTAGTATGGTACGAATTAAAAGATCAAGAAAAATCACAAAAATAATTATCCAGGAAATGTCAAAGACTTGTGAGAAACATACAAAAAGCATTGTATATTTTTTATCATAATATATCTAATCAGTGTTTCAATTTACTCACTTCTAACAGTCTGAGTCCCCATGTAAATCGGCGGTGAGTTGGGTTCACAGCTTTGGAATCCCATCCTCGATACTCGTACAAACTTGTGGAAGTATACACACATCTAGGAACTTTTTGGAATGATGACTCAAGAGGCACATTGCCACAGGTGACCACCTTCAGAACAAATCCGAACAATGAGCGTAAGTTTCTTGAAGATACAAAAGAAGCAGCAAACTGATAACCACTAGACAATATGGACAGAACGGCTGCTTAAATGTAAATTCATTCTTCAGGTGTTACTTCATCAACTAGTAACCCACTCTATTATATCATAATCCTCATCCACCCACCATGTTCTACCCATAATTCCCTTCATTTGATGTCGTTCAATGCATATTCACATAACAGATCCTTAAATGATACATAAGCAAGTTGTTTCACATCCATTTGCCAATACACTAGTTTATAATCCTATACCACCGGGATTATTGACTAATACATTCTTGGATGCCACTATTTTGTGATATTAATAAATATTAATAGTAATACATCTTCTCTCTAGCAAGTTTTTCTCAGTGCAAAAGGTTTGAAATTCTAACAGTGGAAGCAGACAAATCATTTAATTCTGTTTTCATATCATCCTATTTTTCTTAACAATAAAAGAATACTAATGCTTTTGGGGATCAGAATCCAAAGAGGACCTTGTCTATAACATTGCAAATAATTTCCTTACAATAAGAACTCGATTCAGTGATAAAATCCATCATTCTTACATGGAGACGGTTCTAGGCATGTGTCAAAGAAACATTTATGCTATTACTTCCATATCAACAATGTAGAACTAGTCACTTCACACAATCACTACAACTAAATGAACTAAGTTTCCCATTCATCAACTAAATGAACTAAGTTTTCCATTCATCAATGAGCATACCACATTAAGTTCATCATAATTTATAAAGAAAAGCAAATTACATACCCCAGAAATCTTCACAAATTGCCCATTTTTGGCATCTCGTAGCTCAGCATCTGGGTAACGAGAAATAAAACCCATGATAGCACCTCTTCCAAAGTACGTATTCCAAGTAAACAACGCTGCAACAGCACCAAATAGAATGACAACAACAATGAGGAGAATTGCATTGTGGACAGCTCCAAGAATAAAACCACCAGCAATGAAGCCCATAACAAAAAGTAGAACCAGTGACCACAGTATTGGCTTTGGGAAGTTCCTTCTGAAGGAAAAGTCATCATCTTGATTAAGAACAGTCATGGCCTGATTGTGAACAACAGCAGAACCTGGTATCTTCATTGACCCTGTAGATTCCAGAGGACCAGATACTTTTCGAGGTGCCCCAGATGAATTTAATGGGCCTGAAGTTATAGGACCAGATGTAATTAGGCCAGTAGTAGGAAGAACAGGAGGAAGAGGGCCAGAGTTTTGGCGGCCAGAAGGTGTTACTCCAACAGACTGAGGGCCTGATGACTTCTTTACAGGTTCCCCATGTTTGTTTAAGGGACCAGAGGTTGATTTTTTCATTGAAACTGAAGCAGTCAAGCCTGCAGAAGAAGCTGCACCTGATGTGGTGTAGGCAGCTCGAGCTGCTGCATTATGTGTGATTGGTCCTGAATGAGAAGCAGCACCAAAAGATCCTGTTCGTGAAGGAGCACCAGTTATAGGCCCAGACTTTCTAGATTTTGAACCATCAACAGGGATGTCAAACATTTTCCCCAGCTCTCCTGATTTCTTGATATCACCACCTGTATATGGCATGGCCACTGAACTCATTGTCGGGGCTCTTTCCTTGGGCTGCTCTGGCCGGCCTGACACATACAGGCCATTGCTGAGCTTGTGAGATGGGAACCGGGAACCCATCTAACTTCTTTGAGAGACCACAGAAGAATGACAGTGCTTCTATGTGATCCAATAATCAAATACCTACCAAGAACAAAAGAAACATCAGACAGATTATCACTAAAAAAAAGTTAAAGGCAGTTTTTAAATCACCAATAAGAATGCATAGCAGCATGAAAATCATTAACAACCACTCTGAAGTCAGAATTCCAAGAGCTAGTCAAGCCCCAGAGATTACAAACCAGAACAGAATGAGGATAATGTATTGGCAAGAATGTTAAGACCAAAGAGAAGCTCATTTAAGTTGGCCAGCCTCTTTTCCGCCCCGAAACTTGATGGTTATGCCACTTTACTATTATAAATACAAAAGACAGAAACATAAAAAGTTTAAAGTGAGTCATTTGGAAAATACGTGGGTGGCTGCAACTATGACCAAGAATTAGGTGCAATCATTCTTAAAGTCAGTTTCTTAGATGCCAAAATGCAATTCAAACAAAGATTGAGTAATCAAAAAATAGGAAGAAAAAGCAACAGAAAAACATTTTCAATTTACATCCACAGGGATGTCAACCAGACAAAACTTCAACTACCACTCCGTAACTCAATCCATCACTCAAATTATTGAACGTAACAAGTGCAGAAAAAGATCTTAGACCCTGATAAAAGAATCTAAAAGGACCAAACGGCAGCCACATCCAATATCTTCTTATTCCATTTTGTTCTGGCATATTCTTATAACTCAATCTTCATAGAACACGGTTCCTAGTACCCAGGAAAACCAAAGTGCCCAACCTTCCATCTCAATTGCCAAGTAGCATAAGAAAATATGACTAGCGGACAACTAACACGAAAAGGATGCTATTAGATAGGCCAAATCTAAATGAAAAAAGGCTCCCCATGCTTGCCATTTTTGGAAGAAATTCATTAGAACCAATAAGATCTATTGGAAGAAGGCAGAGATTTCGAGTCCTAGGAGCTCACTACAGATAAAAACTCTAAGATACGTACACCAAAGTAATGGCAAATCTACCATTCAACAGAACTTACTAACCAAAAACATAGCTTTCTGGTAGACTCAAAGTGAAAAAAGGGCACCATAATCCAAAATTTGCAAGGCAATTTTCCTCAATCCACAGGGTTAGAAGGACCAAACATTAAAAGGTCCCAACTTTATCGCTCAAATCAAGAAACAAAACGGTAACCAAATCATTGTTAAGAGCAAAAACCAAGATAATGGGAGAGATCTGAAGAGAAGAACAAAACTTTCAGGAGTTGTGGGAGTAAAGTAAAATAAGATGGTAAAACTGAAACAAAAGGGTATTGAAAGGAAGTGCCTAAGCACAGCATATACCTGGATAAGAATAACTAGCTGACGAAGTTATTGAACTCTGGTGGAGATCAGGAGACAACAAAAACAACAACATAGGTGAATCAAAAGCTAACAATGGTGGCAGACTATTTGCCAAATCTCTCTCTAAAGGACCACTCTTTTCTTTATTTCTCTACAGAAATGAGAATTCGCTGTTCGTGTATCTCTCTCTCTCTCTCACTAAAAATAAATTCTCTTCCTCTCTTCCTCCTACTAAAGATCGTTTCTTGTTCTTTGTGAGTGTCACCTGAGACTTGAGACAGCCGCAACAACTGGTGAGTTGTCTAGTTCAGCAAAAGCCCCCAAACTCAAGTAAAAATGATTATTAACCAACACATTCTTTGGACATAACAATACAATTATTTGATAAAAGACTCTTGTTCTTAAACAATGATAATAGCCCTTACCCCAAATATAAAACTCACCTTCCCCAAATATAAAACTCACCTTCCCCTTCTCTCTGTCCCTCCCCTTGCTGTTAGGTCACTCAAATGACAGATAGGCATCAGATACTGATGTGAAATGTCATGTTTACCCCATTAACATTTTGTGGGGACACATTGCTTTTGCATCATTTTTATGTTGAACGTTGCTTACTTTGTACCTTCATCCTTATGGGTCCTTTGATTGAAATTAGGACATGTAAAGAGAGATGCCCAACACTTGGACTGATAAAGACATGATCTTTGTTCATGTAGAGGTGTATACCAATATGGGTTTAGGCAGTTTTGGATTGATGAGTTTGATATTCAATATTTCTTCTTAGTTAATGGCAATTATATATTTAATTATATGTTTCGTTTATTTAAGAAAAGGATGAAGTTTTGGAACATACAAGAATTCAACCAATATTAATTTATTTTTCAATAATTATACAATCGTATCTCCCTATCACTATATTTTAATTATGAAATCTATCTATAATAATTACAATATTCTTTGAAATTTTTAGAGAATAAAAGTTTTGATATGATTAAAAAATGATTTTTTTAAAAGAACATGAGATTCATTTCATCAAATTAATAAGTTCTATATAAAAATAAAATTCTCAACTTAAGAATTGTATTATTCACATATTTATTGTGACATTACTAAGTGATGTATTTAATGAAAATGATATAATAAATATATTTAGTATTTATGTGCTATAACCACTTTGTTTTCTTCTCCATATTTATTGCCTCTTATGGTATGAATTTCTCAAAACCCTTAACTTTCCTAAGTCATTAAGTGCCTAAAGATTATTAGATTCATGTGCAAGTGAGATCAAATTGTTAAACTTAAACTTGGTTTTCTCATCTTAATCACTTTCACTATTGATGCAAAGTTATTACAAAAGGGTATGTAAATAACATAGCTCTTTCTTTTTGAAGTTGGAATTTCAAAAAGACTTGAGGTAGGTAGGTAGCATTTAGAAGAGAGATTGTCATTTTCTTGGTGTATGTATCAATTATAATGAACCATAATGCATCTAATCCTTTTTTTTAATTAGTTAAGAAAAGGATTAGTCAAAAGACATTTGAGATCATTCTTTATTTCCTTTCATCGAAAATAATATTTACATACATTAAACTATCATTAATAACTACTTAATAATTTATATATTTTTCAAAGGTTAAGGTTTAATTAATTTCATTTTAATAGATATCCATACTAATGGCATGGTCAAGAATAGAATCTATGTGCTTGGACATAAGCCTATATTAAAACTTACATATCTCTCATTAGTTGGCATTCACTCTCAATTTTTGTTTATCTTATGTGGAATTTATGGGATTAGGTTAGATGTCCGTTTAGTGGACGACAGATATATATTACTCTTTTTGGGGGTGTTTTGGAATTATTAATTGCTTTCTCATGAACAAAGTCTTTGTCTTGCTAACATATTTTCAACCTTCATCAGCAATAGAAAGACAATATCATGGTACTTTTTTTCCTTTAATTTTAAGTCTTTGACTCTTTTCTAAAATTTGTATCTTTTTGATGAGAATTTAGTCGGTGCATTTGTTGATAGTTCAACAAACTTTTTCTATCATAAGCAATATTTTCAATACCGGATTTGAAGTTAAATCAATAAGACAAGAGGTTTAAGAATTAAATGGTTCAATTGGTACTAAGCTATTATAAAACCAATTAAAGATTAAATAAAATTGAAGAATTTAAAATGATTGAAAAATATTATCAAAAATAAAATTTTAAAGTTTAATTAAAAGAGACTATTAAATGAAAATTATCGGTTTATTTACGTTTATAAAAACTAATTAGTTTATAAAAATTAGCTGATTAACAAATAAACTTATTAGTTTTGAACAACAAAAATTATTAATCCAAAACAAATCGAAAAATTGAAAACTAAACTGAAAAGTTGATTGATTAAAACATTGATCGTAAGATTTAACTTATATTGCTTCTTACCTTTTATTCTTCACGTTTTGTTAAAAAAATTCAAATGCATAAATGATAAAGCAAGAAATATCAAATGAAGAAAAAATTAATCTCACTTATAGAGTTCATCATGTTGGATTATTAAAAAAGTAAATTAGACTTTATTCTTGCTTTAGAAGATTGAATCCAAATTAGTTGATGTGAATGAAGTATTACCAACCATCGAAGTAAGTTCTATTATAATTGTTGAAATAATTGTCATAATCACATTCAATAAGTTTTGTCTTATAAAGAACATTTCAACCACTTCAAGTAAAAATGAACATAATCATATCTAGTTTTCTTGAAATTGACGTTTTAATAAGAATTGTACGTCATTCTCAAACTTGTCCTAATCATATCATCACCAAATACACCGAATTGCAATAACTTCGTTTGATATGTCTGTTCAACAGAATTTCGAATGTCCATATATAATAACTATAAATATTAACCATAGTAAAATGTAATATAGTAATCATTATAAATGTGGGATCCATTTCTTGGATCATCTTTCAAATTATGCAAGTATGTCCCTTCTCTTAAGCAACACCAAAAAAAGGGATGAAAACTATGGTTTTGGAACGTGAATTGACAAATTGATTTTTTTTGCGCAATTTAATTTGTGAATTGGCTCGGGCCCGACATGGCCCGACTCGAAGTCAACGGTCTGGATATTTTCGCTCGAATGGGCTATGGGATGGGCTTGGGTTTGGACTGTCCTTGATTGAGAGTAACAAAATGACGTTTATTTATTTTTATTTTTTAAAAATAAGTCGAGATGGGCTGGCCTAGCCCGCCTTGAGCACGTTGGCTGGGGGCCGGGCCACGGGCCACGACGGTCTTGACCCCAACCGGGCCCATTACCTTCCTTAGAGTTCTTAGAATTTATGTTTGACGTTGAAGTCTAACGAAAAGAAATTATCTTGTTTCATGAATCACATAGAATTTACTTCATGCTATGACTTATCCAGATGATAAGTAACTTGGCAAACACTGCTTAAAGTGTTCATTTTTTTTGTTAAAGGGGGTGGTGAGATATTGGTATTAAAGATAGAAAGTCTTCACTCTTATTGACTAGTGAGTGTCTAACTTGCTTGCCTTTTTTCTTTTATTCTTTTTGGAGCTGAAGTTCTGGGGATGTGGGATATTATTGAATTGAGCTTAATTTTCTTATTTTCTCGGAGAAGTTCTCAATCTTTCATTGGTTAGTTAGCGTAATAATATTAAGTCTTCATTTTTTTTAATTTTCGATACAAAGCACCTATTTTTGATTTATTTTGAGCAACCTAACATATGAAAAAGCTTCATTGTCTTAATTTTATGATTAAAATGTTTTATGAAAAATGATGACAAATTTTATTCTTTAAATTTTCTAAATTCAACATAGACTATAAAATTTTATCATTTTGAGGAGATGGATTAATTAATATACAAATTAACTAATTTGGATAACAACTTATCATCATATACCAATAAAAAGTTTCCTTTCTAAAAAAATACCTACTAAAAATAATACATTTTAAAGGTAAATTGATAGTATATATAAAAGTATTTTATATTTTATATTTTTTTTGGAATTTTAAGATATTATAAATTATAAAAGAAATATCGGGAATAATGTACAAAGAAGGGCAAATCTAGAAAGACAAAAGGGCCAGCCGGGCCTCAAGCACAAAAAGCTCTAGCAGCACAG
>JAOSBP010000204.1:2681708-2694014 GCA_027563825.1 Erythroxylum mucronatum
CCGACAAATTAAATCCCATTGGTTGTGGCATTTAATCATCTAAGGTCTTAATCTAGGTGATCAAGCTAAATTAAGACAAATTATGCATTTAATCAAGCAAAAATCAGTACCACAAAAATTATCCTAATCAATATCAATCTTAACCTTAACCGAAAAGAAAAATTTACCCACATATATTCATCAATGTAACATAAATCATGGTCATAATATATGATTGCATTGATTAAATCACACAATTAAAATAAATACGAAATTAATGAAAATAAATTAAAAACAAACATCCCCTTTTGATGCAACGTTGGTGGAGAATATCAATTTTGTGGGGCTATGCGTCAATAATCCTTTCATGCCTTTTTCTTCTATTCACGCAGACTCATGCTTTTGTTGCAATAATCTGTAATTTTTTCTCCAAATCAACAGCTGCCATGTTGTTTCAATGCTACTAACTCCAAGTATACCATCAGCTACTTGTTGTGTGAGTCCCACCTTGCTTTAATTTTTTTTAATCTGCATCATCCACTAACATGTCTTCTTCTCCTGCCATAGCTCCATCACTTCAACGTTGCTGTCAATTTCTCAAGCCACCCACTAGATTCACGCAATTGCTTCTTTCTTTAATTTCCACCAGCTAAATCGTTAGCTTTCTTAAGTCTCCAACGTGTCTTCCTTGCTCCACCAGCTGGTCACGTCTTCATGCAGCCCAGCAAGATCTCCTCCTGCTTCTCTCTTCTTCAACGTGTTCTTCCTTTGTTAAGCCACCAGCCACCAGCATCTGGTTCAACGTGAGTCGTGGAGAGTTGAGTTGAGAGAGTTGCGTGAATGCTTGAGTGTTGTAAGTGAGAGTCTTGAGCCAACCCAGCTGCATTTTTTATCTCAAACCACCATAATCCCTTTTCCTCATGCAGCAGCTAACATGTGTTTTTCTTTTTTAGCTCCTAAACCACCAGCCCTTAACGTTCAAGACTTCTCTCTCTCTTTTATGTTAACGCCAGCTCCTGCTTCATCTTGAATAAACCACCAGCTGCTTCCACTTACGTTGAGTCTTCTTTGTCTCCTCTAACCAACAGCTACGAGTGTGTCAAGTAATGAGTAAAGGCTGTGTAATTTTAGGGGGAGGAGGCTACTTCATGTGAGAGGAGAGTCTTCAGTGGTGTCGTGTAACGTTTCTCTCTAACCAGCACAAAGTGTCACCCTACTAACTAAAGTTTTATCATTTCAATGTATCAGCTGTCCACGCATCATGTTCTGTCTTCATGTGTTTCCTATGTCTTCATGGGTTGCGACAATTGAGTGGAGTCTCCACTAATGATTTTTTTTTTCTTTTTGTCTCTCCCGGCTATAACATCTTTTGATTGTAGCTGTCCTCCACTAGCTAATGGCTCCACTATTGCCAAGCAGCCAACAACTCACGTTGTCTCTTTAGCTAGGTGTCAACGTGTATGCATGTTCTCCACAACTTGTCCAGCTGCAAAATGCTCACGCCCATCTCTTGCTCATCTTGTGTGTATCATTTAATTTCTTCTCCTTCAACTACCAGCTGGCTTTGTCACTCTCCAGCAACAGCAACGTTTCTTCTCCTTCATTTTGCTTGGCCAAATTTTTTAAGCTTTCCTTGCTTTAGGCTTTTAAAATTTTCAAATTCACTATGCGCCTGAAATTAACACAAATAACGTTTAATTAATGTGATTTAAATATTAAATGGACAATAATTTAGCAAATTATGTATCAAAAATAAATACAAAAATGTCCATTAACAATAATTCGGGCTTACCTATGTCAGCAAAGGTTTATGATATTATCAGTAATACTATGTGGAGGTGGCAGGATTTTCCTATGGAGCTCATTGTTGATTTTGAACCTAATCAATACCAACCGAATTGTTCTCTGGATTATTTGGAATGGCTTCTTAGTTCTTCAAAAACTTACACCAATGGTTCAGCTTATAAACTCTTGAGACCCTCCACCCTACCTTGGTATAACCTGGTTTGGTTCAAACATAACAGCCCAAGTTGTTCATTCATCCTTTGGTTAGCTGTCCTCACAAAACTTCAAACAAGAGATAAACTTCACTTTCTATATACTCCTAACCATTGTTTCCTTTGTATTTCAGACATGGAATCCAATGACCATCTGTTTTTTAACTGCCCATTCTCTAATTCTGTATGGAAACATTGCCTCAACCACTTCCAAATCTCCATTCCCAACTCTTCAAGCCTTCCTTCTATCCTAACTTGGTTTCACTAAATACCTCCACAGAATTTCATTTTTCCTATTCTTTTATCCACAACGGTTTATCACATTTGGACCGAAAGGAATTCAAGAACATTCAAAGATGTATCTATGGAGGTAGAGAGCTTACAAGCCAGGATAATCTTCCAAGTTCTAAAGCTTCTCAGCCTAAACACATAGAGAGGTAATTAGATATATTTTGCACTAACATTGTGATGCAGATTGTTGTTAGATGGGGGGTCAAATTCAATTCAATGCATTCTTCTACCTTTCCTCACGGATGAGACCTCATGGATGGACGCATATTCAAGGGCACAACAGGCTTTCCAATTGCAATTCAGATTAACAAGTTTTGATGATGTCTTGTTACTATCCTTGATTGGACTGTAGTCTAGCTCGTGTATATCTAGGCATATGCTGACATGTTGCGGATTTGTTGCTTACTCTGATTGTGCATAACTTCTAGAAGGATACCAGTTAATAGTGTCTTTTTGGACTTAGGAGAGAAGTTTGATGGTAGGGCAGTTAGTTGCACGTCATTATGTTCTCTCAAAAGAAGATGAAACGTAGATTGAATAGTTGTTGACTTTAAGTAGTCTCATATCTTAACATGTAATTAATGTTATTTTTATTGTATCCTTAGTACATTTTGTCTCTTTAATAGCTCTCCAATGTAATTTTCTGACTACTCTTTAAGGCTTGTGAATGAAAATATTTCTTCTTTCATTAAAAAATCTAATTTTTGTTGTAGATATCATTCAGATAATTGACAAGTTTTCAACATTTTCAAAATTACTTTTAGATGTATCAAAGTACTTGAAATATAAAGAAATCAGATTTAAAAAAAGAAATAACAATTTCTACTCCATCCACATTTAACAGGAATTGATTCAGAGCTTACTCTTTTTATTGATGTTTCATATCCAAAGCAATTTTTAAAGTAAAAATCAATAAGCAAAGATCTAACCGGATACGCATATTGGATGCTCTACAGTTGCTTTTTGTTTTTATTATAAAGAATATAAACTATTATTAAAGGATTGTAACATTTAAACACCATTATTTGAAGGAAAAAAATGTGCATGTGACTATGATAAGTATAACAGCAAATGAATATATTACTTATAAATAATCATAATACAGTAAATAATATTAAAATGATATATAATTGAAACTTATTGTAAAATTTTGGTAAAACATATATTCTTCTATTTTTTTCTCTACGTATTTAAATAATTTATTGAAATAATCGAACCTTGTTTTGTAATTATTTCAATTAAAAGTTTTCAAACATCACCAAAAATAGAGGAAATTGGTTTAAATGAAAGGGATTTCAAAATATTTTTTCTTTTTAATATTTCTTGCACTAAAATTGTTGATTGATTATAATTGTTTTTATTACTTCAATTAATATTTTTGACTCTTATTTTTGTCTATTTATTCTTAAGGGTACATAATTAATTACCATTCAATTCTTATAATTAAATCTTAAGAACTACCTTCACATATTATAACAACCGTAATTACTTTAGAGCTAAGGCTAACAAATCTTTAGGAGTTAGAAGTGTGTAATTGTAAATGATTTGAATGCAATTACAAAAAATACAATAAAAAATTATGATAAATAGTGATAACAGTTTGTGATAAAGCAAACATATGCAAGAGGGAGGTGAATTGTGTGCATATAAAATTCAAGATACTTTCAAATCGATAAGATCCTGCTAAATAAAATAAATAGAAGGGTTCTATAAACTTTTGAAATGATTATATATGTCAACGTTGAAAAAGAAAGGAGCCTATTCATTTGAAAGGAGCTTGTTAACGGTCAAATAGAAAAGAGATAATTAATTGAAAGCAGCCTGCTAACGCTCAAAATGATAGGAGTTGCTAACTTTTAAAAGAAGCCTCTTGCAATATAAAAACAGAAAGAGCATTGTAACGCCAGACTTTCTGAGCCGTGACAAGCATATTGTAAACTGAAGGAGCCTCTTGAAAACTTATAATGCGGAAATTTAAAAGTAAGGAAGAGAGAGAAAATGACACAGTAAATTTATACTGGTTCAGCTTATAACGAAGCCTACGTCTAGTTCCCAAGTATCCAACTTAAGTAGTTCACTATAAAAGCCAAGTAGTAATTTGACGAGCCACTTCAAGCTCACAAGTGTATATTTTTCGTGATTCTTCAACCTTTCATACTAGTAGTATTTTTGCTAGCCTCTACAAGCTTTCAACAAGAAAAGTATGAAGAATTTATCAGTCTCTCTTAATAGAGTAATATCACTTTCTAAGGCACAAAGAGTTTGATATAACTTCCAAGAAATAATGAAGCTCTAAGATATATCGCAAGTCTCGTGTTTGTGTCTTGTGTGTATTTTGCAAATGTAGTGACTCTTCCTTAGGTAGACAATTTCTTCAACTAGTCATTGCTTAATCTTTGATATTATGTCTGCTGAAATCTTCAATATTCAGATGTTCTGTCAAGGCTTCAGGAGCTAATTATTTGAATTAGTAAGATACTTTCAGATGTCATAAAACCATTTCCAAAAAGGTAAGTTTATAAAGAAGATTCCTGCAAAAAGGAAGCAATTATTCTATGATTTTATTTCCTTTTAAGAATTATATCGTTGCTTATTCAAGGAAATAAATCCAATTTGAATTTTGAAATATTATATAGTTATTATCAAAGACATTAAATATAAACCTTGAGTTAACAATCTCCCTTTTTTTATGATGACAAACAATAATAGATATATTTTTAAAATTTAAATAATAATAAAAGGTTTCAAAAAATACCTGTAAATTTTACTTGTAATTATAATTAGAAAGAGCTTGACTTCTAAAGAAAGGAGCCTATCGTTTGTTTTATCACAGATTTAAACTTCATAAGTTTAACGACATTTAAGCATAATAGATCATTAATAGCAAATATATCATCAAAGCAATATTGAAAATATATCATCAAGTGCAAAGTATATCATTAATTCTCCCCCTTTGTCATTATTAAAAAAATAGAGGAAAAGAGTAACGAAGGCATCAAACAATATCATAAGTAAATGTAACAGCCCAAGAAAAAAAACAGAGCCATTAGTCAAACATTTTTTCTAAACATAGGCTATAAGTCAAGAATATGATTTTGTATGCTATCTATTTGGTTACGCATTTGTTCTTGATTGGACAGAATTTCCTTCAGATGTTGAAGGATCAGATCATTGGAGCTCTGGAGTGGAACAGAAGCTGACTTTCATGGGGTAAGACCTAAAAGATCTGCTACTCTTTCTATCTTCTTCTTTGCCCACACATTGTCCTTTAACTTGTAATCGAATTGTTCGGAATTGAAGAGTGGAATTTTACAAGTTCATGCCAATTAAGACTGTCAAAAGGCACTCTAAAATAAGCAAAAATCTTGGTCAACAGCATTGTATACGGTAGGCCACCAATGGTATTCTTGTGACTTCCCTTGTCCACCATAAACTTTATAATCATTGCTGGGAGGTCCATCTTATTACCATTCAAAAGATTGTAAACCATATAAGTATCTAGAATGCTACATCTTTCTACTGAGCTACTCTTTGAAAAAATTGAAATAGTCGAAATGGAAGCAAAGCATCTTAGTAGTAGGTCCAAGTGTCTACACCAGGGTCTCCCTTCATGTGCATTCTCAATGTGCAGACATATAAAGTTCACAACCTCTCCCAGATCAAGATCATCAATGTTCCACTTGTGACAGGGTACGTCATTCCTACCAACTGGAATTACACCCAAAATGTTCCCCAAAATTTCATCTGTAACCAAGATCTCGCACTCACGTACCCACAAGATGATTGCCAGCTTCCCATCAATTTATTCTCTTCTCATGTGTGTATAGAAACATCTAACTAATTCATCACACACTGTTTCATCCAAATTTAAAAAGTTTTCCTAACCAATAGCAAGAAAGAAGGGTGTGATAAGAATACCGATATCATCAACTAGGTTAGAAGCCGAGATACGTCCTGCTACCACCTTTCTCTTTTTGTAACGCATCTTGTACCTTGATTCCCCTTCCATCGATTGGAACAACTTTACTAGAGCTAAGGATTTTCCCTTCTGGAGTACAGTGAGTTTCTTTGATTTTGTTCTTTTAGCCTTAGGGATTTCTTCAAAAAAGGTTTCTTCAAAAGCTGGTTCATCATTAACAATTTTGTTCTCAGTCTTTTCTTTGACCAAAAGTGCTTTGCCTTTTCTTATTTCTTCCCTTTTTCTTTTCCTTGATTCTTCTTCTTCTTCTTTTTCTGTCTCAGTAGTTTCTTCTTGTAGAGATTGTTTTGCGATACTTTTCCTGGTCCGTAGTCTCCTTAATAACACACCCGGTTCTTCATCTGATCCATCATCATTTACAACCCCACTGCAACTTTAGGAACTTTCTTATCCTTAGGATCAGTTTTAGGAATAGTGGATGGAGGAGGAGTGGAAGGAGTAGGAGTGGTTAGAGTAAGAATGTGTATATGAAATCTTACTTTTCTTATTTGCTCCCCCTCACTCAAGGATTCTTCTACTTCTTTTTCTTCTTCCTCCTCTTCTTCTTTCTTTTCTTCATCTTCTCTCTCTTCTTCTTCTTCTCCACTGGAGTCAGAGACAAATTGTTGTTCAGCTAAAGATTCATTGTTTTTAGAGGAGGAATTTGAGTCTGAATCTAGGAAAAAGCATAGCCAATTTTTTTCTTTTTCTCTCCTCTGGAGTTTCCTGAAAGGATTTTTATGAAATTTAGGGTTTAAAGAAAACAGAGATAGGTTCAATAGGAGTATTCAAAGGGCCTCTTATTGGAGATAGAGAAGAAGACTCAGAAACAAGAGTTTGTTCATGACTAGAAGTTGAAGCAGTGGTTTTCTTTTGTCCCTTTGATTTCGTTCGTGCCATTGTAAAAATGATGCGCAAGGTTTAGAAGATTTGAGATGAAAATAGAGAGTTAGAATGCAGAGAGTAAAGAGTAGCACTTCAAAGAACAATGAGGATAAGTAGAAGAACAAAGTTTGCTTAAGGAGTGCTAAATGATTTTTTAGCGTTGATTTCGTGTGAAGAAGGACAACTGCACACGCTAAAAGAGGAAATGGATCATCTGCATATCTTTTATCAGTCCCGTAAGACCACTTATCAAAACCATGTAGCATTTTTTAAAATGCTGAAATGACTCTATGAATGACTTCCTTTTTATGACACGTGTAATTTGTTATATTAAATCGAGAGAAGTCTTCTAAAATGAAGGGTAGAGATGTCAATAGGCCAGGTCGGACAAGGTTAGAGTGGCCTATGGCCCGACCCGACCATGGATTGACCGGCCCACCATATTTTTTTTAAAGAAAAACGTAAAAAATGACGTTATTTTTAAAGTAATGGTCGGCACGGGCCTAACCTGGGCTAAAATTGGGCTAGGTCTGACCGGTCGGGCCATTTTTGACATCCCTAACGAAGGGGCTTTTTAAACTAGAAGGAGCCTACTAAATTAAGAAGAGGACTCGAACCTGAGAGGAGCCTTCTATAGTAGAAGGATCCTGCTAATGTCTACAGACAGAAGTAACATAGAAAATTCATACAGATATAAGATCATAAAGTCTGCTCATACCAAACTCTTTTTTAACATGATATCAGAGAGTAGCTTAGTAAAGATATCAGCTACTTTATTTTCAGCATTCACATGCAAAAGATCAATGATTCCTTCTAAAACATGATCTCTAAGAAAATGATGCTTGATTTCTACATGCTTAGTCCTAGAATGATGCATAGGATTTTTTGAAAGATTTATCACACTAGTATTATCACATAATATAGGAATATGGTTAAAGTTCATAGAGAAATCCTGGAGTTAATGCTTAATCCATAAGATTTGAGTACAACAGCTTGTAGCTGCTATATATTTCGCTTTAGTTGTTAAAAGCGCTGTGCAATTTTGTTTCATACATGATCAAGAAACTAGACATCCTCCAAGAAATTGATAGTGACCACTTGTGCTTTTTTGAACAACTTTATCACCTTCATAATCTACATCACAATAGCCAATTATGTTAAAAGAGTTAGCTTTTGGATACCATTATCCAAAATGTATAATTCCGTGAAGATATCGAAGGATCCTCTTGATTGCATGAATGCGGCTTTCTTTTGGATTTGATTAAAAGTGTGCACAAAGACACACACTAAAGATAATATCTAATCTTGAGCTTGTAAGATATAGTAGTGACCCAATCACTCCTCTATACTTTGTCTCATTTGTATCCTTACCTTCTTTATCCTTATCAAGTTTAGTTCCAGTATATATAGGAGTACCCATAGGTTTGACATTCTCAAAATGGTACTTCTTGATGAGTTCGTTTGTATATTTGTCTTGGCTAATGAAGATCCCTTTTTCTGTTTGCCTGATTTGTAATCTGAGAAAGAAAGAAAGAAAATTCTTCCATCATGCTTATTTCAAACTCCCCCTGCATCAATGTTGAGAATTCTTCACATAAAGATTGATTAGTAGTACTAACTATTATGTCATCAACATATATTTTTACTATGAGTAAATCATTCTCCTTTTTCTTAATAAATAAAGTTTTAATTAACTTTCTTCTTTCAAAGTTATTCTCAAGCATAAAATTACTTAACCTCTCATACCATGTTCTAGGGGCCTGTTTTAGACCATACAGAGCTTTAGTCAACTTCATTAGGTAGTCAAGATGGTTTTCATCTTCAAAACCTGGACGTTGCTTAATAAACACTTCTTTATTAATATATCTATTTAAGAAGGTACTTTTGACATCCATTTGGAACAATTTGAACTTTTTATAACAGAAGAAGGCAAGTAAAATTCTAATCGACTCTAGTTTGGCAACAGGTGCATAAGTTTCATTAAAATCAATAGCTTCCTGTTGATTATAACCTTGAGCTATAAGTCTAGCTTTGTTTCTTACCACCTTACCAATTTCGTCAAGTTTGTTTCAAAAAACCCAATGAGTTCTAATGACTAACTTATTTTGCAGACAAGGTACTAGATTCTAAACTTTGTTTTTGTTAAACTGATTCAGTTCGTCTTTCATAGGTAAAACATAATTTTCATCAGTAAGAGCCTCTTCAACTGTCTTTGGTTCTAATTGTGAGACGAGGGCATCAAAGTTGTTCTTGAAGGATGATCTAGTTCTTAGACTTTTAGAAGGGGTCTGCCAGAATGTATCGATGTGTACCTTGACTTCTCCATTCTCTTAGTGTTCTTCGATGCATAGGCTCCTACTAAGAGGAAGAGGCTTACTCCGTCCTAACTTTAAAAGGACCTTCTTGATCTTGTGATTCCGAGGGTACTGTAGGTGTAGTTGATGTATTTTTAGAAATCAAAGAATGCTCTTCATCATCTGAATTAGTTGTTGTTGTGAAGGGTGGTGCTTCATCAAATATTACATGTATTGATTCTTATATCTTCTTTGTTCTTTTATTGTAACCTCTAAATTCTTTACTGATAGTACTGTAGCCCAGAAGGATGGCTTCGTTTTTTCTCGCATCGAACTTTCCCAGATTGTCTTTTCCATTATTTATAATGAAGCACATGCAACCAAATGCTCAAAAGTAAGCGACATTCAATTTTCTTCCTTTCCACAACTCATAGGGGTCTTTTTCAGAATGAGTCTTATAAGACATATGTTTAGAATGTAACAAGCAGTTGATATGGCTTCTGCCCAATAACTATAAGGTAGACCACTTTCGCATAGCCTTGTCCTGGTTATATCAACGAGAGTCTTATTCTTTCTTTCAACCACTTCATTTTGCTGAGAAGCTTTTGGGCATGAAAAATTATGAGATATTCCATTTTCATTATAGAAATCTTCGAATTTTCTGTTATTTAATTCTCCTCCGTAATCGCTCCAAATTGAGGTAATGTAGTATGCTTTTTTGATCTGAAGTTTTCTATAATACTTCTCAACAACTTTAAAAGTATCATCCTTATTTGATAGAAAACAAACCCATGTAAATATAGAATAATTATCCACTATAACAAAGCCGTAATGTTTACCACCAAAGCTTTGAGTTTTGGTAGGACCAAATAAGGCCATGTGTATTCTCAAACTTCATATCAGGTAGTCCTCTCACTAGCTTATTTTTGGACCATTTTGATAAGATACTCAAGCTCGCATGTCCAAATCTTCTGTGCCAGATAAAAGAATCTTTTCTATAGAAACAAAACATTTCACATTTTGTGAAGACATATCTTCCAATTGAACATAGTATATGTTTTGATTTTTAGGACCAACAAATACAATATTGTCGTTAAGATTGTCAATAATTTCACAATGTGATGCATAAAAGGTAACTCTATAACTTGCACTCAACAGTTATGTTTCAATCTATCAACATAAAGAACATTATCAATAAATTGCTAACTGTTGAAATATTGTTGTACTAAATTTGTGCAATGAATCTGTGAGTTACCTAAGTTATCTTTCAAACAATAGGCTCCTTATTAGAAGCTGTAAGAAAGGCTCCTGTCATAAGTCTAATCATGATTGTGAGTTAGAACATGTAAAGTTTACAAGTATGATCTTTCGAAATCATTTATTATTATTTGAATTTTGAAAATATATATGTTATTGCTTTTCATCATCAAAAAGAGGGAGATTGTTAGCTCAAGATTTATTATTAATGATTTTGATGATAACTATATAATATTTCAAAATTCAAATAGGATTTATTTCCTTGTATAGGTAATGATATACTTCTTAAAAGGAAATAAAATCATAGGATAATTGCTTCCTTTCTTACATGAATCTTCTTTATGAACTTACGTAATTAGAAATGGTTTCATAACATCCAGAAAGATCTTACTAATTCAAATAATTAGCTTCGAAAAATTTGATAAAACTTTTATCTTAATGTTTGAATATCGAAGATTCCAACATAGATGATATAAAAGATTCGTTAGATACAAAGTCAACTCAAAACTAAAATGAAGCAACGGCCAGTTGAAGAAAATTTCTACTTAAGAAAGAGCCATTGCATTTGTGAAACAGACACAGATTTGCAAAATATTTCAGCAGAATTAATATTCTTAAAAGTCATACTAAACTCCTTGTGCCTTAGAAAGTGACACCACTCTATTGAGAAGACTATTAAACCCTTTATAATTTTTTTGTTGAGAGCTTATAGAAGCTTATTAAACACTACGAGTGTCGAAGGTCAAAGAACATTGAAAAATATATTTTTGTGAGCATGGAGAGACTCGAGAAAATTTACTACTTGAAGTTTTATAAGGAAATAGACTGGACGTAGGCTTCATTATAAGTCAAACCAATATAAATCTACAGTGTCACCCTCTCTCTCTTAACTTTTAGATTTCCACATTCTAGTGTTTGTGTTTTCAACTTGTAAGAGGCTCCTTCAGTTTTTAATAGGCTCCTTTTGTTTTAATATCACAAGAGGTTCCTTTCATTTCTTAAATGATTAACAAGCTCCTTTCATTTTGAGCATTAACAGGATCCTTTTGAAAGTTGATAAAACCTATCTATAGACTTATTTTGTTTAGCAGAATCTTATCGAATTGAAAGTACTTTGAAAAAAAATATTTGTCACACACAATTCACCTCCTTCTTACGTGTGTTTGCTTTATCAGAAATAGCTAGTGAATCGAAATTAACATAATGACTCTTAATAATTTGATTAAATATAAACTTATATGCAAAAAACAAAATAAAAGATGAAAGATTGCTGAATCCTACGGTGGGAATGTCACGCTTGATCAACAGACGTAAGGCCTAATGCACATTGAAGTTCATCAGTTTCTTTGACATATTCCACATTTTGTCCCTTATTTCTAAAACAGGCGATTTCTTCTGGAGGCTTGAGCTATACATCTGTTATGACAATATTATGGTAGTAATCATAGTTACACTATACATCTGTTATGACAATATTATGGTAGTAACATATTTACAATTTAAATTTACAATTCGTATTATTATTCAAATCATTCATTTAAAATAAGTTACTTAAAAACTTCCATTCCACTACAAGACATCATATTATAATCATGAAACAACATTACAAACCTTTAATACCATTCTTTCACGTAACCTTGAAATA
>JAOSBP010000204.1:2694114-2708439 GCA_027563825.1 Erythroxylum mucronatum
AATATTAAGAGTGCTTGCAATGCTAATGAATTTAACTTTGATTGTTTGAAATTTGTTTACTACATGAGAATGAAAAATACTATCTAAAGGTTAATAAATGGAGTGGGTGTTTATTTTTTATGCTTGACGATTGATTTTGGGTATATATAAAAAAAGAAGAAGAAAGGTCCCTAATTTAAAGGAGATTTAAGTGTTTGCCTAAAGGAGATGATCCATTTCAATTCATTAAAATAATCAATGAGAACACTTGTAAGGTAGACCTTCTTTGTAATTATTTAAGGCTAAAACCTTTTGAGGAGAGAGGAAATGATGCAATCATAATAAGTACTTAGATTATTGATCACATTAGTAGGTTATGAAGGATGAAGATGAGATTCTTGATCACATTAGTAGGTTACAAAGAATGAAGATGAAAAAAATATGTTGAAAATGGGAAATGACAAATGAAAAAGAGCATAACATTATGATTTATGAAACTTCACCCTCTCCTTCTTCCTTTAGATTATTCCTACCAACAGTTACTTTTTAATGTCTCTTTCTCTTTTCTTATTAAAAAAATTAAAGAAAGAGGAAAGCAACCAATACTTGATTTTGGTTTGGTAGTAAATAATGAGGCATCATTTTCTGATTGAAACTGAAAAAACTATATAAGATTTTCCTTTTTAATGGGGTCTTTTGATGCAATTCAAAGTTGTTACTTTCAAACAGAAAAAGACAAGACAAGAAAATGGAAAAGTAAGAATGAAAATGTACAACAGTAACAAAGTAAGGAGATGCAATCAGTACTGGATAGATCACAGACGCAAGAAGACATCATAGTTAGCTAAAGTTCCTAAATACGTTCATCATCTTTCTTGTGCTAACAATCAGATCACATATGTTTAAAAACCAATTCAATTAACACCTCACATCAATTTTTCCTCAACCAATCCACAGTAACAACTGAAATAAACCCTGATAACTCAATCCACAGTAACAAAACCAACAAACATAAAACCATTTAACAACAAAAATTGAAGCAGAAAAAATAAACCCAAAGCAGAGCATGGACGATCAACCTCAACAGATGATAAAACCTAAGACAATGGAGTACTTGGTGGAAGAACAACCTCGTAGATGACAAACTACAAAGATGGAAGAAAACGGAAAAAACAGAGGGGAAGAAGACGAAAACCAAAACGAAAGGTGAGGGGGCTTTGGTTTTGTCTATTAAATTGGAAGGAAAATAACAACGTTTCCTTCCAATTTAAACGACAATACCACTTTTGTTTGAATTTACCTATGAAATGGTGTTTTCGTCAATAATTTACCTACGAAAACACCATTTCATATCACCACTTAGTAATTTCCTGACAGAATTTCCTACGAAAATATTTCGTAGGCAATCTCCCTGCGGATATTTTTTTTGTCAGTAAATTTCATGCACAATTTTTACCGGATATTTCGTCGCTACATTCTGTCGGCAAAGTTTAGCTGTAAAATTCTCTACACTTTTAAAGATTTTTTTCAGTCATAAATTACCTTTTTTCACGACAAGTTTACCTATAGAAAGCAATTTTCGTTGCTAATTTATTACGAATTTTTTTGTAGGGAATTTTTCATCAGTAATTTGCAATCTTCTCGTAGTGTGCCTTGCATAAGCTTGTAGATCGAGTATCTAAAGTTGACAACTTATAGAAATTCATCGCTATATAACAAACAATTTTAAGCTATTTTAAAATTTTGTTTTTTATAAATAAAAAAGAAAATTTGCTCTTAATTTAAACATGTAAAAGGTGAAAAATCTAACACAAATCGTTAGAATTTAGTATAGCACATTTCAACAATTATGTTAATCTAAAATTTATCATTATCTAAAATTTATCATTTAGTATAAATTTTAGAATTTATTTTGAAATGTAAATATGAAGAAATGCAAACTGTGTACATACTGGGACCAATGTTATAAATATTGTATCAATACTAGTATTTGATTTATTTTTGATAAAGTGTTATGGTTTAAGGAAAACAATATAAATTAAATTCTATCTAGACCAGTTAGAGGCAAGCGTACCCTGTCGACAAGTAATATAAAATGGTAAGAATTGGATATCGTATCTAAGAAATTCCAACACGCAAGACAATTAAATTAAATGATGCAAAATTACTCAAACGATTAAGAATTGATTGATTTGAAAATAAAATAAAACAAACGAATCAAGGAAATATGAAAAATACAAATTATGAATTAAAAACAACTAGATTTAATCAAATGACAGAAATTAGCTAAGGTATCGGATTTCAATTGGATTAGACACTAAAACTTGTAACAGTTGATGGATTTAGGATTTACTTCACTTAAGCGAGTTAAACTCAATGTTCATAGGAATTCCCTTCTTTTCTAAATCCAAATTACCTACTTGGTTCATAGGTAATTTGGAATAAAAGGCATTTAATACAAGAAGCCTAAAATTAAGTTTGTTAATCCTAGGTATCCTTACAAGTTAGTTTATGCTTTAGTCTCAAGTATGTTGCTTGATTAATTTTTGGACAAATTAAATCCCATTAGTTATGGCATTCAATCATCTAAAGCCTTAATCTAGGTGATCAAGCTAAATTAGGACTAAATATGAATTCAATCAAGCAAAAATCAATACCATAAAAATTGTCCTAATCTAATATCAATCCTAACCTTAACCAAAAAAAAACTTACTCACACATATTCATCAATGTAACACAAATCATGGTCATAATATATATTTGCATTGATTAAATCCAAAAAAATTAAAATAATTCAGGAATAATAATAAATTAAAAACCACCCAATATTTATTGTTCTCTCGCAGCTGTATTTTCTGTCGCGCCACTAGCTTTAGTACATCTTGGCCAACGTCCTCTGTTCTCTCCACGCCAGCTTCTCCTCTTTTGGTACTATAGCTGATGTGACAAATAAGGTTTTAGTTTCTAGTCCATGCTCCTGTAGCTCTAATCTTTCTCTGCACCGCCAGCTCTCTCTCTCACGCAACACTCACTGCCTTCTGTTCTATGTATTGAATGAATTTTCCAAGGGTTTTTGGTCTACCTCTCACACACAACACAACTCACACACAACACTCTTCTTTGTTCCTATCTCTCCTTGTTCTTCTATCTACGCCGCCACTGCTTCACTCCTTTTGCCACCAACTACTTCAATGTTTTGTTGCCACTAGCTGCTTCCTTCCTTGCCACTAGCTGTCTTCGGTTGTTTCTCTTACCACCAGGTGCTGCTTCGGTTCTCTTCTGCCACCAACTGCTTCAACATAGCTGCTTCCACCAGCTACCAACGTGTGAGTGGAGAGTATATTGAGTGGTGGTGTAGTGTGAGTGCTGAAGAGTATATGTTTTCATTGCTCTCACTGAACCACCCACCAATTCTTCTCCGTATTCAATATTTTTTCTAGCTCTCTCCTTTCTATCCTATGTCGTGATGTCAAATAACGTTTATGGTCCAACCACCTTATTCATGCATCACTCACTTTGTTTTTTCTCTTCCTGCCACCACCAACTTCTACTATTTGTTTCTTCCCTATTCAATCTCCACGCTTCATTCCTCTCTTTATGTGCTGCCAGCTGCTACTTTCTATGTGATTTAACGAGAGTTTTTGTAACCTTTCACGCATAGCTCTTTCTATTTTTTTCACTCCTGCGCATCTGCTTTCTTTTCTCTTCTTCGTGTTGAAATGTCTCCTAACTGTCCTCCTTATTCATTGACACCACTTTCTCCACCGCAAGCTAACTTTTTTTGTTTTTTATGTATTCAATGTCCAACGTTCTTTTGGTCCCACACTTCTTCATGTTTTTAATCTCATTCACACAAAACCCCCTCCTTTTTCTTGCTTGCCAAAGCGTTAACATTTTTGGTCCTTGCTTCTTTTGAGAGCTTTTCTTACTTTAGGCTTTTAAAGGTCCCAAATTTAATATGTGCCAATAATTAAAATAAATAACTCTTAATTAATATAATTTAAACATTAAATGGACAAGAGTTTAGCAATTTATGTATCTAAAATCAATATAAAATGTCCATTAACATAAAGCAAATACACGCAAGAGGGGGGTGAATTGTGTGTTACTTGAAAATTTTTGCAAGTTACTTTCAATTCGTATATAAAAAGGGCCTGTTAAAAATTAAAACAATAGGAGCCTATCAGATGATAGAAGCATGTTAAACAATAGGAGCCTATTAGACGATATAGGAGCCTGTTAGACGATAAATCCCATTAAAATAATTTAAAATAGAAAGCACCTGTTAAAATGAAAGGAACCTCTTGCAAGTTGAAAACAGAAGGAGCCTATTATAAAAGTGAAGGAGCCTCTTGATAAAATGAACAAACACACAATATAATGCGAAAATTTAAAAGTTAAGAGGAGAGAAAGAATGATGCAGTCAATCTATACTGGTTCAGCTTATAACCCAAGCTTATATCTAGTCCCCAAGTATCCAACTTGAGTGCTTCACTAAAATTCAAAGAATGAGCCTCTTCAAGCTCACAGGTACATATTTTTCAAGGTGCTTCAACCTTCCACAATAGTAGTATTTTGCTAGTCTTTACAAGCTCTCAAAAAAATTATATGAAGGATTTTACAAGTTCTCTTAATAGAGTGATATCACTTTCTAAAGAACAAAGAGTTTGATATAAATTTCAAGAATATTGATGCTCTAAGATATTTCGCAAGTCTCATATATGAGTCTATTTTGCAAATGCAATGACTCTTCCTTAAATAACATTTTCTTCAACTAGCCGTTGCTTAAACTTTAATATCTAGTTGATGCTTAATCTTCGATATTATCTCTGCTGAAATCTTTGATATTCAGACGTTAAGAAGGACGGTCTATCAAGGCTTTCGGAGCTGATTATTCGAATTAGTAAGATCCATTCGGATGTTATGGAACTATTTCTAAAAAGATAAGTTTATAAAGAAAGTTCCTGCAAGAAAGAAAGCAATTATTCCATGATTTTATTTGCTTTTAGGAATTATATCGTTGCCTATATAAGGAAATAAATCCATTTTTAATTTTAAAAAATTATACAGTTATCATCAAAATCATCAATCATAAACCTTGAGCTTAGAATCTCCCCCTTTTTTATTATGACAAACAATAATAGATATATTTTCAAAATTCAAATAATGATAAAGAGTTTCGAAAGGTACCTTTAAACTTTACTCGCAGTTATCATTAAAAGGAGCCTGACTTTTAAAGGAAGGAGCCTATCGTTTGTTTTTCATAAATTTAAACTCCACAAGTTCAGCAACATTTCAGCAGAATATATCATCAACAATAAATATATCATCAAGGCAATATTGAAAATATATCACAAAGTAAATATATCATCAAGTGCAAAGTATACTATTTCTCCCCCTTTGTCATTATCAAAAAAAGGGAGGAAGGAAATTAAACATTCATAAGACTATCATAAGTACGAATAAGCAAGACAAAAAAGAGAAAAGAAAACAACAGTCATTAATAAGACATTTTTCTAATCAAAATCTGCAAGCCAAGAATCTGATTTTGCATATTGTATATTTGGCTACGCATTTGATCTTGATTGGAAAGAATTTCCTTCAAATGTTGAAGGATCACATCATTGGAGCTCTGAAGAGGAACAAGAGTTGGTTTTTGTCGGGTAGGACCTAAAAGATCTGCTACTCCTTCTGTCTTCTTTTCTACCTATACATTGTCCTTTAGGTTGCAACCGAATTGGTAGGGAATTGAAGAATGGAATTTTGCAGGCCCATACGAATTCAGATTGTCAAAAGGCACTCCAAAATAAGCAAAAAATTTGTCAACAACATCTCATACGGTAGGCCACTAGTGGTATTCTTATGACTTCCCTTCTTCACCATAAATTTCATAATCATTACTAGGATGTTCCTCTTATTACCCTTCAAAAGATTGTAGACCCTGTACGTATCCAGAAGACTGCATCTTTCTATTGAGCTATTCCTTGGAAAAATTCATGTAGCCAAAATGGATGCAAGGCCTCTTGATAGTAAGTCCAAGTGTCTACACCAGAGTCTTCCTTTATGGGCATTCTCAATGTGCAAACATATAAAGTCCACAGTCTCTCCCAGATTAACGTCAGCAATGTCCCACTTATGACAGGGAATGTCAGTCTTATTAACTAGAATTACACCCAGAATGTTTCCCAAGATTTCCTTTGTAATCAAGATTTTGCATTTACGTACCCACAAGATGATGGCCAGTTTCCCATCAAATTCTTCTTTTCTCATGTGTTTGTAAAAACATCTTACCAATTCATAACAAACTGTTCTGTCCAATTTTAAAAAGGTTTCCCAACCAACAATAAGAAAGAAGGGTGTGATAAGAATACTGATATCATCGAATAGGTTGGGAGGCATGATGCATCGTGCTACCACCTTTCTTTTCTTATAGCGTATCTTGTACCTTGTTTTAGCTTCCATCGATTGGAACCACTGTACTGGAGCTGAAGATTTCTCCTTCTAGGGTACAGTGAGTTTCTTTGATTTAGTTCTCTTGGCCTTAGGGATTTCTTCAAAAAAGGTTTCTTCAAACACTGGTTCATCCCTAACAATTTGGTCCTCGGTCTTTTCTTCAACCAAAGGCACTTTGCCTTTTCTTATTTCTTCTCCTTTTCTTTTCCTTGATTCTTCTTCTTCCTTCTTTTCTGCCTCATCAGTTTCTTCTTATAGAGCTTGTTTTGCGATACGTTCTACAGTTCGTGGTCTCCTTATTAATAGAGTCAGTTCTTCATCTGATCCATCATTGTTTACAACCCAGTGCACTTCATGCACTTTCTTATCCTTAGGATCAGTTTTAGGAGTAGTTCAAGTAGTGGAAGGAGTAGGAGTGGTATAGTAAGAATGGGTATACGAAATCTTCCTTTTCATGTTTGTTTCCCCTCATTCAAGGATTCTTTTACTTTTCTTTCTTCCTCCTCTTCTTTTTTTTCTTCTTCTTCTTTCTCTTCTTCTCCTCCTCCACTAGAGTCAGATACAAATTATTGTACTACTGAAGGTTCATTATTTTTAGAGGTTGAATTTGAGTTTGATTCTAAGGATAGCATAGCCAAATTTTGTCTTTTTCTCTCTCTAGAGTTTCTTGAAAGGGGTTTTCTGAAGTTTGGGGCTTAGAGGAAATAGAGATATGTTTAGTAGGAGTATTCAGAGAACCTACTATTGGAGACAAAGTAGAGGACTCAGAAACGAGAGTTTGTTCATGGCTAGAAGTTGAAGCCACAATCTTTTTCTATCCCTTTGATTTGGTTCTTACCGTTGAGGTTTGAGGAAAAACAAAGAGAAGGCAGAAAGTTTAGGTGCAGAGAGGAAAAACAGAGAGAATATAGAAATTTAATGTGCAAAAGGAACGATGCTTCTGAGAAAGATAACAATTATGATTATGAGAATAGGCAGTCATACACGTAAAAAGAGGAGGTGTGATCACCTGTGTCTCTTTTGTCAGTCCCATACAGCTGCTTGTTAGAACTACTCATGCATTTTAAAAGCTAAAACGATGTCATGAATGATTTCTTTTTTGGGACACGTGTATTTTATTCTATTAAACCGAGAGAAGCCTTCTAAAAAAGAGGGGCCTTCTAAACTAGAAGGAGCCTTCTAAAAAGGAGGAGCCTTCTAAACTAAAAGGAGCCTACTAAAAGGAAGTAGCATAGAAAATTCATACATAAATAATATCAGATAGTCTACTCATACCAAGCTCTTTTCTTAACACACAAAATCTATCTTCAGAGAGTGGCTTAATGAAGATATCAACTATTTGATTTTCAGTATTAACATGCAAATGATCAATGGTACCTTCTAAAACATGATCTTTAAGAAAATGATGCTTGATTTCTATATGCTTAGTCCTAGAATGATGCACAGGATTTTTTGAAAGATTTATTGAACTAGTATCATCACATAATATAGGAATATGATTAAAGTTTAGAGAAAAATCCTGGAGTTGATGCTTCATTGATAGCTGCTGTATATTCTACTTAAGTTGTTGAAAGCATTATGCAATTTTGTTTCTTGTAAGACCAAGAAACTAGACATCCTATAAGAAATTGACAATGACTACTTGTGCTTTTTCGATCAACTTTATTACTTGCAAAATCTACATCACAATAGAAAACTATGCTAAAAGAGTCAGTTTTTGGATACCATAATCCAAAATCTATAGTTCGGTGAAAATATCGAAAGATCCTTTTGACTACTTGAAGGTGGCTTTCTTTTGGATTTGATTGAAAGTGTGTGTACTAAGCATAATGTCTAGTCTTGAGCTTGTAAGATATAGTAGTGACTCAATCATTCTTCTATACTTTGTTTCATCCTTAGCCTTGCCTTCTTCATCCTTATCAAGTTTAGGTCCAGTATACATAGGAATATCCATCGATTTGGCATTCGCAAAATAGTACTTCTTGATAAGTTCCATTGTGTATTTGTCTTAGATAATGAAAATCCCTTTTCTATTAACCTAATTTGTAATACGAGAAAGAAGGATATTTCTCCCATTATGCTAATTTCAAACTCCCCCTGCATTGATGCTGAGAATTCTTCACAGAAAGACTGATTAGTAGTACCAAATATTATGTCATCAACATGTATTTGTACTATGAGTAAATAATTCTCCTTTTTCTTAATAAATAAGGTTTTATCTATCTTTCCTGTTTCAAAGTTATTCTCAAGCAAAAAATTACTTAACCTTTCATACCTTGCTCGAGGAGCATGTTTTAGACTATACAGGGCTTTAGTCAGCTTCATCACGTGATCAGGATGGTTTTCATCTTAAAAACCTAGAAGTTGCTTAGCAAACACTTCTTCGTTAATATATCCATTCAAGAAAGCACTTTTGACATCCATTTAAAACAATTTGAAGTTTTTATAATATGTGAAGCCAAGCAAAATTCTAATCAATTCTAGTCTTACAACAAGCGCATAAGTTTTATCAAAATCAATACCTTCCTGTTGATTATAACCTTCAGCTACAAGTCTAGCTTTGTTTCTTACCACCTTACCTTTTGTCAAGTTTGTTTCGAAATACCCAACGAGTTCCAATGACTGACTTGTTTTAAGGATGAGGCACTAGATTCCAAACTTTGCTTTTGTTAATCTGATTCAGCTCATCTTTCATTGCTAAAATCTAATTTTCATCAATAAGAGCCTTTTCAACGGTCTTTGGTTCTAATTGTGAGATGAGGGCACCAAAGTTGTTCTTGAAAGATGATCTGGTTTTTAGACTTTTAGAAGTGTTTCCCATAATTTATTGATTTGTATCTTAACCTCTCCATTCTCTTGGTGTTCTTCATTGCATAGGCTCCTACTGAGAGGAAGGAGCCTGCTCTATCCTATCATCAGAAGGACCTTCTTGATCTTGCAATTCCAAAGGTGCTACAGATGTAGCTTGAGTCTGCGATGTATTTTTAGGAGATAGGGGATGCTTTTCATCATCTGAATCAGCTATTGTTGTCAAGGGTATTGCCTCATCAAATACTATGTGCATTGATTCTTCAATCTTCTTTGTTCTTTTATTGTAGACTCTGAATCTTTTACTAACAGTAATGTAGCCCAGAAAGATAGCTTCATTTGATCTTACATAGAACTTTCCATGGTTGTCTTTCCCATTATTTAGAACGAAACGCTTGCAACCAAATGTTCGAAAGTAAGGGACATCCGATTTTCTTCCTTTTTCTCAACTCATAGGGGTCTTTTTTAGAATAGGTCTTATAAGACACATGTTAAGAATGTAAAAGGCAGTTGACATGGCTTCTGCCCAGTAACCATGAGGTAGACCACTTTCGTATAGCATTATTTTGGCCATATTAACAAGAGTCTTGTTTTTTTTCTTTCAAAAACTCCATTTTGCTAAAGAGTCCTTGGGCATGAAAAATTGTGAGTTATACCATTTTCATCATAGAACTCTTTAAATTTTCTGTTATCAAATTCTCCTCCATGATCGCTTTGAATAGATGTGATGCAATATCCTTTTTTAGTCTAAATTTTTCTGCAAAACTTTTAAACAAGCTTCGCAAACTTGAGTATTCTCGAACTTCAGATCAAGTAGTCCTCTCACTAGCTCATTTTTGGACAATTTTGATAAGATGCTCATGCTAGCATGTCCAAATCTTCTATGCCAAATAAAAGAGTCTTTTTTTTATAGAAATAAAACACTTGACATTTTGTGAAGACATATCTTCCAATTGAGCACAGTATATATTCTGATTTCTAGGACCAACAAATACAATATTGTCATTAAGATTATTTATAATTTCACAATATGATGCATAGAAAGTAACTATGTAACCCTTATCACATATTTGAGTTACACTCAGTAGGTTATGTTTCAATTCATCAACACAAAGAACATTATCAATAAAGACAGAATTAGAGTTACCAATTTTACCAAATCTGGTAACTTTTGCTTTGTTTTTGTCGGCAAAGACAACATTACCTCCGTCTTTTCTTTCAATGTAGTTGAAATGTGATATTTCACCCGTCATGTGTCTTGAACAGCCACTATTAACTTTCCATTGATTTTCTCTTGTCTCCCTTTTGAAGCAAATATGCAGAAAGTATTATTTCATTTTAGGAACCCAAATTTTTTGGGTCCTTTCAGGCTAGTAACTTGACTTTCGGTCTCCAAATATACATTTGAGATAATTTCTTAATTTTACGAAGTTTACAAGAACAACTAAAGTGATCATGTATACCACAATAGAAGCATAAAACAAATGAATGAGAATTGTTATAATTTCTACCATCCATCAGGTTCTTTTTGTTTTGACTATAGCTACTGTTGGATTTAACAAAGAAGTTCTTATATAGCCTAACATTATTATTTTCATTGTAACCTATTCCAACTTTATCAAAAACACATTTACCACTACCAAGTAGAGCATCAAGGTTGTTCCTTCCATCAACGAACTTTGCAAAAAACAATTCTAGAGATAAGATCTTTCCTGTACATTTCTCTTTCTCAAGTTCTAGGGTGACAACTTTTTCTTCTAGTTGTCTCACTTTATCATAATCATTCTTAAGCAAAGTATTTTCTAACTTAGCTAATATTTCTTCCAAAACTTTCTTTTCAAAAACCTTTTGCTTGTAATCATCCTTAAGAGACATATTCTTGGTTGTTAGATTTTCATTAACGGATTATGATGATTTGATCTTACCCTTCAAGGATGCTTCATTGTTCTTGGACGTCTCAACTTCTTTGAAACATTTCACTGTCAACTTTTCGTATTGATCATACAATTCATTATATGTATTTTTCAATTCATCATCTTCAATATTAGTGTCAGAATAATATACCTCATCATCTCTTGATTCAGCTATAAAAGCAAACATTGTTGACTTCTTCTAGCTCTTCTTCTTCAAAGTTTCCAGAATAATTATCTGACCAAGCTGTAGTCATTGCTTGCTTTCTGGGTGTTATGTTCTCTGACTTGTCCTTTTGAAGAAGAGGACATTCAAACCTTGTGTGTCTAAGCTTCTTATAGCGATAGCATACGATTTGATTATTTTGTGTATTGCTATTGTTGTTGCTGCTGTTGCCTTTTGATAGGAACTTGTTGTTCCCAGCTTTCTTGTTTCCTTCCCTATTCTTCATTAGCTTCTTTTTATATAAGTGGGCATATTTTATGACCATAAAGTTGAACTCATCATCTCCATCTATCTGCAACTCAGTGTCACTTTCATCACCGTTTGATTCATCATTTGCTTTTAATGTCATTCTTTTCTGTAGGAAGATCCTTCATCTCACCTAAGCTCGATTTCATGGATCATCAGATTTCCTCATAACCAATCCAGTGAAATAGTGTCTAGATCTTTTGCAGTTTCTAGAGCTATCACCTTAGGTCTCCATTCCTTTGGTAGTAATCTTAGAATCTTGGTTACGAGCTCATCATTGGGATATATCTTTCCCAAGTTCTTTAAGACAGTGATGATGTTGTTGAATCGTCCAAAGAATTCATCTATGGTTTCTCCCCGCTTCATGCCAATAGTTTCGTATTGATGCACTAAAAGGCTTATTCTATGTTTCTTTACCTCATTTGTTCCTTCAAAGGTAACTTGAAGCTTATCCCACATTTTCTTTGATGTAGAGCAATAAGATATCTTTTCATACTTTTTTGGAGACAATGCACAGATCAGATGATGTCTTGTTTTGGCATTCAGCTCTGTATTTCTTCTATCGCCATTAGTCCACACTTCTACATTGTCAATAGCAGGAGGTGTGGCTCCAGCTTTGATATCTTGCCAAGTTTTGATATCTACAAATTGTAGATAAATGGCCATTCTCTCTTTTCAATAGGAATAGTTGTTTCCATTGAAATAAGGAGGCTTTGAGACAGATTGTCCTTCAAGGCTTCTCAAGTTGTTTGCCATGATCTATCGTATACTGTAAAACACAGTAAATGTGAAACCTCGCTTTGATATCAAATCATAAAGCAAACACATGCAAGAGGAGGTGAATTGTGTATTTTTTACAAGTTACTTTCAATTTGTATAAAGACCGGGGCCTGTTGAAAATTAAAACAATAGGAGTTTGTTAGACGATAAAAGCTTGTTAAACAACAAGAGCCTATTAGACGATAGGAGCCTACTAAACGATAAATCATATTAAAACAATTTAAAATAGAAGGCGCTATTAAAATGAAAGGAACCTCTTGTAAGTTGAAAATAGAAGGAGCCTGTTACAAAAGTGAAGGAATCTCTTGCTAAAATGAACACACATACAATGTAATGCGAAAATTTAATAGTTAAGAGGAGAGAAAGAATGACGCAGTTGATTATACTGGTTTGGCTTATAACCCAAGCCTACGTCCAGTTCGCAAGTATCCAACTTAAATGTTTTACTAAAATCCCAAGTAGTAATTTGACAAGCCTCTTTATGCTCTCAATTACATATTGTTCAAGGTTCTTCAACCTTCCACAGTAGTAATATTTTTCTAGCTTAAGCTCTCAAAAAAATTGTTTGAAGGATTTTACATTCTCTCTTTATAGAGTGATATCACTTTCTAAAACACTAAGAGTTTGATATAACTTTCAAGAATATTGATGCTCTAAGATATTTTGCAAGTCTCGTATATGTGTATATCTCGCAAATGCAGTGACTCTTCCTTAAGTAGCATTTTCTTCAATTAGTCGTTGCTTAATCTTCAATATTATTTCTGCCGAAATCTGATATTCAGACATTAAGAAGGAAGTTCTGTCAAAGCTTCCGGAGCTGATTATTTAAATTAGTATGATCTTTTCGGATGTCATAAAACTAATTCTAAAAAGATAAATTTATAAAGAAAGTTCCTGCAAGAAAGAAGATAATTATTTAATGATTTTATTTACTTTCAAAAATTATATCGTTGCCTACATAAAAAAAAATAATTTTAAATTTTAAAATATTATACATTTATTATCAAAATTGTTAATCATAAACATTAAGCTCATAATTTTAATAACAAGAGGGTCACCGTCGTGGTAAACACTAATTCTTTAAATTCTGTCCTTGTAACCTCTCTCTCTCTCTATCTATACATCTCTAACAGGTCACCGTCCTGGTAAACACTAATTCTTTGTCAGTTAGGGCACAATAGAAAGGTCGCTAACTCTTTATTCCTCGTCTCTCTTTCTTCTTAAGTGGGTTGAATGCGACTTTGCCTGCTAGAAACTGTCTGAGCCATCCACCTTTGCTTTCTTTCACGGCCTGCTGAGTGCTTTCTCCTGCAACATACATGTGTGTTCTCACATTTGGACCCGATTTTATGGCTCAATCGCCTGTGTCTTTCATCTTTTAAATGGGACAATTTCATTTCAGGTACCATTTCCATCAATGACTGCGTATGCCTTTCCACGTTCATCGATTACTCCAAAGTAGATTTATATGCCATCGTACGTTTTTATTAATTAATGTGTCGTTTACGGAGGACGCGTGTTTTGCCACAGAAATGACATCATACTGGCAACAAAACACCATCTGGCTGACTATTGCTTCTTTTTTTTTTCAAAAGAGCAAAATGAATATGGTGTACGTACGATCTCTGTCCACAAACTAGCCAATATAGGAAAAGTTTTTCAGCCGTCTGTTGGTTTATGTCTTACAACCAATCGTTTTGGTTGTACTTTAGTGACAAATTATTTAAAAGCGTTCTTTATCTTGTACATGTTTAGATGTATATGATAAAGTTCATGAAATAATTGTACATTGCAAATGAAATTATAATGAGATTATAATTATGAGATTTATATTGCATTTATATACTATTCCTAAAATGTTCCTAGTCATTGTTCTATTAAGATTGGACATTAATAGAACGTAAAAAGACTAGCACACGTTTT
>JAOSBP010000204.1:2751678-2762348 GCA_027563825.1 Erythroxylum mucronatum
ATAAAGTCTGTACATGACTATGAACAAAATGCGCTAAAGGGGATTGCCTTTAGGGCACTACTCTAACAATCTTACGGCACTGACCATACACAAGTCGACTTACACTGATGAACAAGGCGACTTGTCAGTGCCGAACTGGAATAAGTCGACTTACTCCTGGCACAAGTCGACTTACTCCTACAAATAAATCAACCGAGACTTAATCCATAAAATTAGCTAAAAGCTTCAACCCAACCTTGAAGCTTTGGGGAAGCTATTCAATCATGATAGGATAAAAACCACAAGCATCAAAGTCAATAACCAACATTAGGAGAAATCAAATAATAAATCAGATAATGAATGATTTTTTTAATTCCCCCTCTCTATGTTGTTTGCGTCTCCTTCTGCGTGCGTTGCGCTGCCCCCTAATGAGCTCCAGGTGATTCAGCTTGGTCTGCGTTGGAGGTCCTCACTGTAGCCACCTGTTTACGCACCAGCTTCTAACCTTCTCTAATTGTCAACCAATGCCTCGATGCTTAGTGTCAAGAGTATTTGTGTCATGCCCCCCCAAAATGAAAATAGCGTAAGTGCTGAAACTTATGGTGAGTGGCTAGATGTTGTGTCACGTTGAAGAGCTCTCTCGCTTGTCCCTCCTTGGTGAATGCTTAGTGGAAAGTGTAGAAAAATAAAAAATAGCTGCCAACGTCTCCCTCTTCAGCTCCTCTATTCTCTTCTCCTTTTATTTTTCTGCTCCTTCCCCCTCATCTAACGCACCACCCTCTAGTTCTCGCATAACCCACTCCAATTTTTTACGCACACTTTAGTTCACTCAACTCCCATGTAACGCACTGCTCCACTTGCCAACTCACGTTATTTTCTTTTCTAAACCACTAGCTCCAAAAACGTTTTTCCCTAAGCCACCTCCTGCTTCCTTCTTTATCCTAGAGTGTCGTTGGAGAGTAACCCAATAAGTGAAGAGTGAGTGCTAAATGTGGAGTAACGTCGAAGAGCTCCTCCCCCCTTGTGTATGCCTCTAGCTAATGTTTATAAAATCCCCCCTTTTGCTTAGTGTCACGTAGGTGGTGTATGTAGCGTCACTCTTGGAAGTAGATTGAGTGTTCCCTTTAGTGCCCACCTTGGAGAGTCGTCCCATTCAGAGTTGGTGAGTGTTTTTTGCCTTTTTTTTTCAAATAATTTTGGTGGGTCTCTTTTTATTTAATTCATCTCCTGAAGTGCGTGAGGAGCTGGTGTTTAGAGCATGGTGCGTGGGTCTCTCTTCTAGTTGTTCACGTCTCCTCTCTTTGGCCAGCAGGTGCGTCCCTCTCTGTTTGTAACGTTAGTGTCCTTTTTTCACAGCCAAACCGTATCCTCTCCTTGGCCAGCTGGTGCATTGTTTTTGGCTGAATGTCTCTTGTAACGTTGAGAGTGAAAACAAATTGAGTGGAGAGTTGGTATATTGTTTTTGGCTGAATGTGCTGGAGCCTTCTTTCTTGTGTATTGTGTGTGAATGCTAGTGGAGAGTTCTCTTTGTGGTGTCACGTCGTCCCTCCCTAGCTGGTCCCTTCTTTTGGCTGTAGTTTAATGCTCCTATACCTCCTCTCTTCAACGTTTTGGACAGCCCTCATGTGCGTTGGTTTTTCTTCAATTTTAATCTCTGTTGTCCGTATGCCTCACAGCTGCTTGCCTCCTTAGAGTTGTCGCGTGTTCTGTTGTTCCTTGATGGGACAATTTAAGCCCCCCATTTAATTTGCAACCTTGTTGTAGCGTCTTGGAGTGTCCCCTTGTGCCTGAAGCCACACATCTTCTTGGCTCAAACGTCTGCGATTTATGCTTGTCCTGTAGATTGAAAAGACAATTTAATTAGCTGCTCCAATTTGTTTTAGAAACTTTTATCTTTTTGAACTAAAAAATATATTAATAAATTCAACCCAACAGTTAATATAAATTGAACACAATTTGAACATCTTATCTTAAAAATAGTATTGAAATCACATGTAAATGTATAGGAAAAATATAAGAAAATTCAATCCTATCATGTGTTGTCCTTGCTTGATGCATTGTTTTGGTGGGTCTCTCTATTATTAAATCCTAGCACACACCAACTGCTTTTGGTTCTATTTCCTCCCTGCGTTTTGGACTGACTTCCTTGGCTGTTTCTTTTCTTCTTCTTTTTTCAGCCCTTTTGCCTTGGACTTTCCTTCCTCCATTAATTATTTTTGTGGTTTTTTTAATTAAAAACAAGTGTATTTCCTACAAATTAAACAGGACCCATTATAAGTGTAGATTAAGATAATCTAAACAAATTGGTAGGAAAAATATGTATAAGACCCAATAATTAATCCAGAAATTAAGGAAAAATGTCATTCATTCTAACGAGAAAATGCATCCAACAGGTTTCCTACCAAACATATTCAGATTGCTAAAGGGATCCGACAAGGGGATCCTTTATCCTCTAATTCACTTTACGCAACGAACTCGATCTATCGAGTTTTTATTCACTTTTAACTTTGAAAACTTGTTTGTTAAAAGCATATTATGTAGCCCAATGTACATCTCTTCTAGATAAAACTATTATCAAAAATTTACTTTGAGAAATTCAAAGCATTTTATTTGTGCATAAATTCTGACCCTTAACAGTTGAGAAACAAAATTCCTCTTAATATCAAGATTTCATCTTTGATCTTCAATGGTCAATGGAGATGGAATTTTCAAGGTTTTGATACTTTGGCTCAACATTTCCCTCATGTAGATCATGAGCAGATGGTGACTCTATCATTTGGTCCCTAAATTTGAGCGGTAAATTCTCCAATAAATATTTCCATCATATTTTTGCAAGGTGATTACTTGAAGTACCTTGGACTTCTCTTCTATGGAAAAAATCCATTCTACCCAAAGCATCTTTTATCTCTTGGCTTGCGATTAAAAATAGACTCAGCACTAAGATTCAATGGCACGATAATGTGGATACAACCGGTGTTTTTATGTAAAATGGAAGCTGAGGATAGAGATCATCTCTTTTTTCTCTGTAGATACTTAAAAACTATCTGGAGTAGAATTTCGCACATGATTCCTAGTAACGAGTATCCTTATACCTGGGATTAGTCATTGGCTTGGTCAATCCGAAACTCTAAAATAGGTATGTCTAATGCGGTTCTTTATAAGGTTGCTGTTAACACTACCATTTACTCCCTTTGAAAGGATCGAAACCCACGTAGATTTACTAACCATGGAGAGGATAAATATCAACTTGCAGGTAATATCATTAACTGGATCAAAGCTGCCTTAATTGTCAAAAATTTACAGCTCAATCTCTCCCCAAATATGAAACGTAGATAGACTTTGTAGCCTGGATTATCTTACTATGATTAATTGCTAATTCTCTTTGTAATATATTAGTGTATACAGTGTTTGCCTTAAATTCATTGCAATGTTGTAGTAGTTTTATTTATAGATAACACAATATTCATTTTTCAAAAAAAAAACTTGTGCAATATAATTTTAATTTGTTTTACTGTGTTTCTTGTGTGTGAAGTTCTATGTTGTAGGGTCTGCGGATTATAGATGACCACAGCTACCAATGGTTTAGTTGGATAAGGACCAGAGTTATTATTTTAATAAGAATCAAACTCTCCATATCATTTGTTTCACAAGCCATTATTTTGGAGGTGATACCAAAACTGAACATCTAATTTTAAAATTTTGAGAAAGAAGTATTTTTTTTAAGTGAATCCAATTTGAAACACACACCTAACTTATAACATGTTACTTTGTGGAAAATAGAACTGAAGACATGTAACTAAAGACTGGGTGTGTTGAAGTCACGGAGGTACTTCGGAAAAGAGATCCAATCTATATCTTGTGTCCGGGGAAATCAAATAAGACCTACGGGTTGGAGACAATTATGATATAAACTGTGCTTTAGTGTATGAAGAAATAGAAAGCTCCATACGGGCAAGTCATATCCTGTGTAATATTTTGAAAAGAGACATCGTAATTCAGTGTTTAAGACACAATGGTAACTTATCATGTTCCCAAAAATCAGCCCTATCTGAATTTTTTTTTTTTTTTTTGGATATAGATTGATCTAATGTCAACTCTTGTAATATTATGCTACATTAGTTCTTTCTTTTTTTATTATTTCTGATTTTTTTATAAGACTTCAATCCAAACCTTATTATCGGAACATATGTAGAAATCATTTACATGTTGATTAGTTTCTCTTTTCTTTTTTAATCATTTAACAGTAGTATAAATTTGTTTTCTTTCTTATATTTTCTTAAATAATTTTAGTAATCTATTCATTAGATATATCTATGCTTAAAGCACCCACATTACAATTAGGGGGACTACTCCAACTCATAAAACTCAACTTAGCTACCCCAACTCTAGCTGGAGTCTGAACTACAATATTCCTAGTTCTATTGACATGTTGAAATCTTACATCTTCTATATCTTTTAGAAAAAGTAAGCAGTCTCCAACTATTAGTCCCAACATTGATGACTCTGCAGACTTCTTGTTCATGGCTTAACACAACACTAAAGCATCTGATTCAATCATAATTTATGAAAAATTTCATTGTTTTATCCATCCCAGCACCTCCCCTATTCCTATTGCCTCTGTTACTTTAGGTTCGTAATTGACATTTCTTATTTATCAACATCTATGGTTCATCAATGTCAAGTGGCAATGTGTGAACAAAGCAAAAGACAGTTACATAACTTAAGAGAGTGCAAGAAATTTTCAGCACTTAGCTTGTTTTAGTGCCCAACTTGTGATAGAATGATATCCTTGACTAATATTTGTGAGTTAAGCTATATATTTTCATTGAATGCTTAAAAGATGTAAAATTGATTAAAGAAGAACATGTTGGTGAATAAGTATATTAATTGTTACAACTTAACGTTGTTTAACATTTTAGACATAATTTTTATAAGAACATTAGATTAATACCATTCAAGTGGATATTAAAAGATAAGATAATTTTGTACAACTACTATGAAGACAACATTTGCAATTAGGTGACCTAACTAGTCTATTTTATTGACTAAATAATCAATTAAACACAATATTAGATTGACTAAACTGTGGTCTAATTTTGTAAATTTAAGTATTGACTTTATCCAAATACCTTACATGTCAAAACTAATACTATAAAAATAGTTTTTAAAATTAAAGTTTATTGACTTTCACAAATAATTTTTACAAAATTATAAAAGAAAGAAAGAAATTGAGAGAACTGAAAGAGGGAGTGATCAATCTCCTCCATTTAGATCATAGACATGCTATACATATATTAATAATATCTATTTCTTTATCTTCGTACGTGTATTTATAGTAGAGAAATGGTGCAATATTTTCTGATTTGAGCAATAGGTATTACCACGCTACAATAACAAAGAGATCTCTATCTTCTTTATCCCTTATCCGGTTTATTTTTTATTCTATTTTTTCCACTTAGTCTTAAGTTGTAGCTATTTGGTTGCATTCCATAAGCTTGAAAACAAATTCCACTAATATTTTGCATCAAAAGAGAAAACCACCAAATTGCTTTTCACGTAAAGAAAAAGACCAGAAAGGTAAGTGTAGTAGACTCGATTGCCGTGTAGCTTCTCAACTGATGAAAAATGATGAATACTGCAACTGGCTTTAGAGTTGGAATACTTAGTGCCATCAAAAGCATCCAGCAAAAGCAATACGCTTTGTAATAAAGAATACATCTTTTTATGCCATTGAGGAAATGGATTAATGGGGTTTTCATCTTCTATAATCGTGAGATAAAACAGTAAGATCCTTGCTGATTATGAGGAGGATACAACTAAAAAGTAGCCCCATATAGAGTTGTTCTCTTAATGTTATGCTGATTATGAGGGGATACAACTAAAAAGTAACCCCATATAGAGTTGTTCTCTTAATGTTACCTTTAAGAACTAATGCAACCCCTCAGATACCCCAAATGTGTCGCAAGGAGGGACTTAAGACAACCTCTTTGTTATGTGCTATGATAGTTTTTCTAATTTTCAATTGACGTCATTGATTATTTTATTTTCTCTTTAGGTTTTAATTATTCAATGACAGTACTTAATCATAATTATTATTAGAGAGCTTTAATTTAACTTATACAACGTAAATTAGGAAATTTTGTTTTTATTCATAATTCTATATCAGGAAATTATTTGAATACAAAAAATCAAACTTTTGTCGAAAAAATATTACTTAAGTCAATATTAATTATAAATTATGAATCTCTTATTAATTAAGTTTTATAATAAATAAATCATTGTTGGATATTAAATATTATCCATAAGTTTTATACGGATGTTAAATTTTAATAATAAAGATATGATTTTAAAGTTTATATATTTATATATTGCCTATTTATTAGAGCCATTATATTTTTTTGGAAAATTGAATAGGAATTATAATGACGACAGCTAAGCTAATACAAAAATACAAAGTAGAAGACACTACTTATAAGACCAGTCTGTCTATTCCAACGCAGATCAAGAATAAGAATCAAAAGGCAAGATTTACAACAATAGACTAAAGCAACAGAGACATTCCTTTTACTTTTGCCCATAATCTATAAAACGTTAGAAACGGTCTGCCTAACATGAACGTATTAGGGGGCGCTTGGTTCATAGAGGGCAATGAAAATAGGAATGAGAATGAATATAGTGAGCAATGGGAATGGATATAATAATTATAATTATAATGGTTGATTAAGATGAAGGAATGATTACTATTATTATTGATGGCAGCTGGTTTGTTAAAAATATCAAGAAACAAAAATTTATTAAAATTTTATTTTACAGCAAATTTTAAATATATTATAAATAATTATTTTTAATTTATTCACCCTAATTATAATGATAAAATATTTAAAATCAAGTATATTGTGATTTTTCCTTTCCAATAGCTCTTAAAGAAAAAATACTCTAATATTTTCTTGCATCCACATATCATTAGTTACTGGTTCAGCCGGATTTATCTGATCCGGAATATCCTTGTTCTGCTCCATTATTCTACGAATCCTGAACCGCATGATACCTGCAAAACAAGCAAAAGACTCTCCGGGGGTTATTTCCCGGAGGGCTCCTCCGACGCTCAAGTTAGTATTTGAAGAGAATTTTGGTTTGGAGAACGAAGGAGCAGCTAGGTTATGAGTCTTACCTCTATCATGTTTGATCAATACCTTATATACGCGGTAGGTTGCCATTAGGGTTAGGTCTCTACGTAGCTTGTTGTGTTTGCATGGGAGTCGACCTCTTACTACCGGGCTGCCAAAGCATGGGCTTGAAGTGGGGCCCTTCTAGGCCGGGCCTCATATGGCCGTCCCAACCAAATAGGTTCTTAAATTTAAACAAGAACGAAACAACTAATGTTTTCACTAAAAAGACTAGATTTTTAAAATAACAATCGTGAAGATATCAACTAAACACTCAATTTCAACCAAATGCTCAATTTCTAATTTATTGCAAATATAATATACTATTAATTCTATCATTAATGTTATTGACATGAACCACTATGTAAGCTGATCTCTTCACGCATCAACACATACACACATGATATCATTAGTTTAACACTTACTCTACTATTCATATCCCATATATTTTTCATCACTTCAGCATTTCGATCTTAGTATTACGACATTGAAGTTTGTTATTTTTCTGCTAAACATCATCCCACTCCGGAGACGCAATTCGAAGATATCGGAGGAGTAACATCGAGAATTGTTTAGTTGATGTGTGGGTTCCTTTTTATGGTAAGTGTTATGATTTTATGACATAAAACTCATCCTCAATTTTGAAAATTTAAAGTTTTGCTTTTTTTTATACTTAAAATTTTGAAATTTTTTGGTTTATTAAATCGAAATATTTCTTTTTCATTTCTTAATTTAAGGTCATATGTGAGAAATGCAAACATATACTACCACATAAGGGACCTTTAGCGACGAAAAATTTTATCGCTAATAGTCATTAACAATGATTTATATTCGTCACTAAATTCATCGCCAAATCTTTGTAGCAAAAAATTATATGCGACATTTTCACCATATCGTTGCTTATAGTTATTAGAGACGATTTATATTCGTCATTGAAATCGTCTCCAAATCCTCATAGCAAAAAACTATACGCGACGTTTTCACCAAATCGTTGCTAATCGGTTTTTGCTACGAGCAGTTTTCATAACAAAAAATTGTAGGCGATGTTTTTTAAAATCGTTGCTAATAAGTTTTGGTTACGGTTCATTTTCGTCACTAAAACTTTAACTTTGTTTCTCAACGTAGCTACAAGTTTTTTGCTATGTTTTCAAAATCTTAGCTAATAACTTTTAGCTACGAAAAGAAACCGTAGTAAAAAATTATTGGTGATGTTTTTTAAAACGTAGCCAAATATTTTTGGCAATGTTTTGAAATTTTTAATATACATTATAACTAAATATTATATCATGTAGATTATAATTATCGGTTACATTTTTAATCGATATTATTGTATGCCAATAAGTTTTGGCCACAGTTCGTTTTCGTCACTAAAACTTTAGCATTCTTTCTAAAAACGTAACTAGAAGTTTTTTGCTATGTTTTCAAAATCATAGATAATAACTTTTAGCTACGAAAAGAAACTGTAGCCAAAACTTATTGGTAACGTTTTAAAAAACGTAGTCAAATATTTTTGGCCACGTTTTGAAAATTTTAATATACATTATAACTAAATATTATTTCATGTAGATTATAATTATTAGTGATATTTTTAATCAATATTATTGTATGTAATATTTAGAATTTTTTGTTGTATAATTTGTTATGCAAAATATAATAAATAAATAACTGAAAATTAGAAGCATTGTATATAGAAAATAAAATATCATTAAATATGATCATGTACAAGATGTTAGTTACAATTTCAAAAATACTTGTATACAAAATAAAAAATACAAATATTAGTTTAATGACTAAGACTTGTTTTCTTCACTACTTACATAATTCAGCCAAGTAAATTTTTGACCAACTTTTAAGCTTGCATTTTAATTTAGTATGAAGTGACTAGTTGCCCTTTTTAAGATGTTGAACATATTTTGATCTTGATAAGGATGAAACATTTGGTTTTGGCCCAAACCCAAGGATTTTGATGTAGCTAAATCGTGTACCAAGCACCTTATTGTAAATGTTATCTACATTTGGCTGATTTCCATCAGATATTGATGTTTGTAACAACTCCTGCATCTTCTTCTAAAATTTAAGAAACAAAATCAATATTCAATTCCAATATTATTAGTTAGTACTACATACATAAATGACCTTAAAATTTAAACAAATATTTATACTTACATAATTATTGTGTGCTTCTTTAGACATCAACCTTCGCCTTCTTTATAGTGTGTCAGTTTGCAGAGTGTGATCCTATCACACCGTTCTACGTGTAATTCCTTATGACTTTGTTTTTTGGGAAAAAAGTACAAAACACAATAAATAATAGGGTTAATTACCAAAAAAAGCTCAAACTTTTGTCAATTTTTTAATTATAGCCTGAACTTGAAAAATTAACAATAAAATGTCTAACTTTCAATTGTTTTCAATTCTAACCTAAACTTTAAAAAGAAGCAATAAAATGTTTAAACTTTCGATTTTTTTTCAATTCCAGCCCTATGCTAGTTTTCCGTTAAGTTTACTGGCGTGACTTGCCACATGTTTTAAAAACCTTAACTATTAATACATGTAAGCCAAAATTAACACAAAAAATGAAGATTAATGAAACAACGTCGTTTAATCACATAATTAAAATGATATTGTTGTTTAAAAATGACCGCAATCAAATTACGCAACCTCGATGACCTTACACTTTGATTTCATTTTTTCCTTTGTTTTTAGTTTGTTCTCTCGACACCCTTACCCTTCGATTTTCAGATTACACATACTCGACGCCCTCACATTAAGGACATCAGGAGAATGAACTAAAAACAAAGAGCTATACTTATGTAGTATGTTGTAATGCGAGAGTAGTTTAGGATGTCAGAAAAACAAACAGAAAATAAAGGGCCGAGGGCTGAGGGAGAACAACAAATAATGTCTGACTAGAATTGAAAAAATTGACAGTTTAATCATTTTATTGTCACTTTGTGAAGTTTGGGCTAAAATTGAAAAAAAAATTAAAAGTTTGGGCATTTATTGCTTCTTTTTAAAGTTCAGGCTATAATTGAAAATTTGACAAAAATATGGGCTTTTTTGCAATTAACCTTAAATAATATTGTATTTACCAATATAACTATAACTTATAAACAAATAACTTACATATTCATTTCGTAGGATAATAAATGATTTGGAGCCTTGGTTGTGAGAAGTTTTCATTTTTCCTCTGTTAACCTTTACTTTCTCACAATTTTCCTAAATAAAAAAAGAAACATTTATTAAATTGTGTAACAAAATTAATGGAAGAAAATGTGATGAGAAAGAAAACAAATCTTAACATTAGTAGAGGCCCAATCAATGGCGAAGCTAAGAATTTGTTTCAGGGGGGGCAATGTATATATATATTAATAATGGTAAATATTAGACCCCGAGCCTTTTTGCAAGCTAAGATTATTTATCGAGGAACTATTGGTAATTAGTTATATGTAAATAAGAGAAGAAATTGTGAGATTGGAATGAAATGGAAAGAGATTTATGGAAATCAAAAGTTATAGGATTGGT
>JAOSBP010000204.1:2821024-2831894 GCA_027563825.1 Erythroxylum mucronatum
TAATAACCTGCTTTAGAACTCCTCCTCCTACGTTGATTTTTCCTGATTCATCACAAAACAAATCAAACTGAACTTGATTCAACAGTAGACCGAATACCAAAATAAGATGATATACATATTGTTTTAGCTTCAAGGCTTTCGTTTTGAATTCAGTAGAAAATTTTGTTTTTTCAGCCTTTTGTTTCTGTTTTTGATTTTCTATTTTTATTTTCAAATTAATTAAAAAATTATAGTTTTTATTTTAATTTTGATTTTTTTATCAAAATGAATGAAAACTGCAAATATTATTTTATTTAATTAAATAAAATAATTTATCAACTAAATATATATTATTTAATTATTTGATATATTAATTATTAATAAAAATTATAAATAATTTAATTTAATTTAATTTAATGTTATATATTTAATTAATTTAAACTAATTATTAATAAAAATTATGAATTATTTTATTTTATATTTTATATTTTATTTTATTTTTATAATTAAATGATTGTTAATAAATATAATTAAATTTAAAATATCTTCAAAATATATAAATTTTAAATAAATTTTAATTAAATGATTAAAATAAATTTTAATTTTTAAATAATTTATTTTTAAAAATAAATTAATTTTATTAATAAATATTATATAAGAAAATAAAATAAATATAATTAATTAAATATAATTTATCTTTAACTTTCATGTAATATGTGATTATTATCAATAATAAAAATATAACTACAAAAAAACTTATTTTTGTGTTTATTTTAAAAATATAAAATAAAGACAAAAACTAAAAATTATAAACAATTTCTAATTTTTATTTTTATATGTATTAATATTTGTTTTAATTTATAATTTAAATTTGGTACAGTTATCCTTAATAAATAATATTTTTAAACTGATTTTAAACTCATCTTTTAAATTTTCTTGGTTTGACTTCATTTCAAATTTGAGTTATTATCTTTTTTCTTTTGCGACAGATTTAATTCTTTGAAACTTAATCATTTTCAAGTTGATGCAAGATTCAAATTCCATCTTGCATATTATAGCAACAGCAACAACACCACTACTCAATAATAATCTCGCTAATAATAGAAATTTAAAGAGGTTAATTAATACACCATCTTAATTTTAACTAATAAAGATATTGATTCTAAATGACCGGAGAGTCTATCAGACTTTTTTTTCCCCCCTAACTCCAATCTTACTTGTCCTTGGCAGCCCCGAGCATGATGTAGTGGTTGACATTGTAAATGATGTTCGGAAAGCCTTGGGACGACCATCAATGGAAAATAAAGTCAATGACTCCAACTCTATTAAGCTGATACAAACTTTCGAGCTTCAAGTCAAAGGTAACATATGGACTCCATCTTCATCATCATCTCAAGGCATACGTATCGAGACCCTAGATTCACTCCTGAACATGCTCATGCTTCAAGCTCACCCATCGTCATCATCAGTTTCCGTAGAGTGCAATCCTCAAACATGTTCCATTTACCGTCAAAATGAGGGGTCCAAAATTACGAGAACACCATCAGGTTCTGTCCAAAATTTATCTTATCCTACAACTGGTGAGTTTTATTTGCCTGGTGCAAGGGAGACATCTAGTTCCTTTTTTTTGTCAGGAACAGAGGGTAGAATTGTCTTGTACTTCACAAGTTCACAGGTAATTAGAAAAACTTATGATAACTGTCATGAAGTAAGGATGATATTCAGGGCATTACGAGTCCTTGTCGACGAAAGAAACACTAATGCAGCTCCTGAGTACACGAAAGAGTTGAAGAATGTGCTTAAGCAAAACTTTTGTTTGCCACAAGTGTTCATCAATGGAAAGTACATTGGGGGTGCTGATGTGATCAGGGATATGAACGAGAATGGAAAGATGAGGAGCCTTGTTGAGCTATTTCCAGTTCGAAATCGTCCACCGTGTTGTAATGCTTGTGGAGAAGTTTCCATCGTCAGCTGTCCATATTGCAAAGATGGAAAGAACTGCTCAGAGTGTAATGACAGAGGAATGATCAAATGCCATGTTTGCCAATCATGAATCATGATGCTCCACATTGCTTATTTAGGCTTTGCAAACAAGTCCAAGGTCGATCATTTTCGAATTTTTTGGACTCGTCAGCTTTGGTAGATTCGGAAATTTAACTTCAAAACTCGTTAGTGTTGAGGAATTTTACTCATTTTGGCATATATCTTTTTAGTTGTTAAAAAGTAAAAGATTGAGAATGTTCAATTATTTCTAAATTAATTTATGAATATATTTATATCATTTTAAAAAAAGTTGTTGGGAATTAAATAAAATTATGAAATGTCTATTTTTTTGTATTTTAATGCCAAAATTTTAATTTGAGACTAGCCTATGTTGCATTTCAAGTCATTATATATTGATAAAAAGAATTGTTGAATTTGTTTCTTCTTACTTTGAAATTGAAGTAATTTTATCACTATTGTCAACTGTTTTTTGAAAAATGAAAATTTTCATTATTATAGACAAAGCTATAACAACATTACAATGAATCCTATGTTGTTAGCCTATATACAAGCATTAGAGCTAAAGGATGCTACTTACAAGGAATAAGTCAAAATGAGCAAAATATCAAGTTAAAATTGCCATCGAGTTCTCATGTTAGGAGAAAGTGAGTGATGCAAATTGTATGCAAAGATAACTACTCAGAATCCAGATAACAATTTTATCAACTAGCTAATATTTGGCCACTTCTTCACTGGTAAATCTCCTACTATTTCTTTCCTTCTAGATATTGTAGATGGTGGTGGTGAAAGCTACTTTATAAAATATAGCATTTGACACCCCTTGCATTGAGCTACAAATAACCCAGTTCAAAGCATTTTCCCAATCATATGTATAGTTGTTTCATGGAAGCACATGCAAAATCCTACTCCATATAGCTTTTGAGAATGTACAAAGGAAAAAAAGATGGTCACGATCTTCCCCTTCCATCTTACAAAGTACACATATGTCATTCACATTTCCTTGCCATCGACTCAAATCTTGAGTCTGTTCTTGATAGCAAGCCATATGATGACGGATGCTTTAGGATTCAAAGATTGCTTCCAGAGTAGATTGCGCCAAGGAACCTCACTCAAGTAGGATGATAAGAGCAAATGACAAGAATTATCAGTAAACTTACCACTTGGGTGAAGCGTCATAAGTTATAACATCTTCATCCCCATCTTAAACTTGAGGGAAAAGATTCATTAGAGAGCCAAAACCTCTGAAATTCCCCCTCAATGTACCATTTCTGATTAAGTTGGAAACTTTGAGATTCAAAGGAATTCTATTCCTCAAACGTAGAGCCTCCGGATTACAGATAAGAGGGCTAGAATCAAGCCAATTATCAAACCAAAGGAAAGTTTTTTCATCATTACCAATCCAATGTTTAATGCAAGGATACATAAGGTCTCTCTGACCCATTATCTATGTAAGAACCCGAGAGAACTCCCTTGTACAAGTAGCTTGCTAGAAATTGGAGTTTTTGATCTCATACTGATGGATCCATTTAGTCCAAAGTGCATGTTTATCTATGTAGAGCCTCCAAATTCTCTTGCATATTAGGATCTTCTGCATGATTCTGATAGCAATTATTCCTAGTCCTCCAAGCTTCTAGGGATGGTAACTTCACTACATTTAATCTTTGCCTTCTTAGTATTCTCTGCTCTACCTGACCATAGGAATGCTCTTATGATCTATCTATCTCTTTTATAACCTTCCTAGGTAGAGTGATATGAGCAGTCCAGTGTAAATGTAAACTTCTTAAGACAGAGATAATAAGAGTAAGTCTAGCAGCATAAGAGAGAAATCAATTATCCCAAGCTTGGATTCTAGATTTAATCCTTTCTATAAGAGGCAAACAATCATGATATTTTGGTTTGGAAGAGGTGATTGGAACACCTAAATAGCAAAAAGGAGTTGAATGAACATTGAGGCCAATTATACTTCTTAGTTAATCCATATTTCTGACATCTGTAGATATGTATATGCTACTTTTCTCAAAGTTGAGTTTCAGACCAAACCATTTCTCAAATACACTTAAAGCATTCATCAAGATTGTGATAGAATATGTATCAATCCCACATATAAGCATGAGATCATTCATATACATTAGATGAGTCAAGTTGATCACACTACACTTATAATGAAGTTGGAATTCTTGGTTGTATGAGATCAACTTACTTAGCAGTCTTGACAAGCCTTCCATTTCGGTTTGGTTGGGATACCATTAAAAGGTTTGGTTGGGATACCATTCACTCAGTGTGGGGGTTTGGATACATGTCATTATGCAAGTAACAAAATGTGGAGGTAACTGCAAAGCATCAAGACATATCTGTATAAACCTCTAACTAATTGTAGCTTTGAAGAAGTCAACTTTGAGTAGACAACTTCTGAGATTTTTATCTGAGTTATAATCCTTCAACAATTCTTGTAGGAGAAGAATATTATCTCCTATGTTTCTATCAGGAATCAAGGCCCCTTGTGTGGAATTAATGATTCCCCATATAGCAACTTTAAACCTCTCTGCTAGAAGTTTGGAAATTACTTTATAATCTGTGTTGCAGTAGGAAACAGGTCTAAAGTCATTCATCGTTCGAGAGGATTGCTTTTTAGGTACCAAGCATACGTAAGTATGGTTTACTTCTTGGAGCATTTTGGATGAGGCAAAGAATTCTAAGACTACCTCAGTGAAGAGCTTGCTTGTGATATCCCAAGTTTTCTGAAAAAAGAGAGTGATAAACCCATCAGGCCTAAGAGATTTAGAAGGATGAAGGCCAAATAATACACTCTTGATGCCATGTTCAGTGAATGGAGTGACTATATTCCTTGATATCTTGATCAATAGTACAATCAAAGAGTCGCAAAAGCATTGGGACTAGGCTCAGTTGTATCAACAGTACCCAGTAGCTGTATAAAGTGGGATCTAGCAAGCTCCTCAAGCTATGAAGATCAATATATTCATTTTCATCCCTATCTTGAAGTGCCGAAATTTTATTGATATTCCTTCTAGCTAATAACGAAGAATGGAAGAATTTCGTGTTAGAGTCCCCTTCGTTCAACCAATGAATCTTGGCCTTTTGTTTAAGGATAGAGTTATAAAGACTAAGAGCATTCAGAAACCTTTGTAGCCTTTGTTTTTCAATCCATCTATATTCAGTATTATGAGGGGAATCATAGCATTTTTTTTGTGATTGAATCAATCTATCTTTGAAAGTGCTTCGATTTTGATTTCTCCTACACACAGAACTTTTTATAGCAGCTTTCACCATTCTTAATTTTTTTCATCGGTTGATGGGATTTAAAACCCTCAACGTCATAATTCCAACATTTATGGAGTAATTATGAGAAACCATCCATCTATACAATACAAATAAAGAACCGAAAAGGACCAGGTGAGCAATCTACCAGTAAAATTAAGATTAACCAAGTCCATGCTCAATAAGAAGCTAAAGAGTTCTTTGGTTAATCCTAGATTTAACCTTCGTCCTCCTTCAATCTCAGTTAAGTTTAGTAAGCAATTGAAATCCCTAGTAACAAACCACGGGTGTTGTATATTTTGCTGCAACAGATATAGGTCCATCCATAGTTTGCTTCGTTGGAAGCGAAAACTAGAAGCATAGACTAAGGATATGTCAAAAACAATTGTCATACCTCGGTAATGATAGTGCAAATGTATGTACTGATCAGTTATTTCAACCACCCTTACACCAATCATATTATAAAGACAAATAATACGACCGTTGAAGTGTGCATTATGATTTGAAATAAGCTCCCATTTCGCTCTAAGGAACTCAGCACCCAAGAGACAACTAGGATCCTTACTTTTAGTTTCAAGAAGTCCAATAATGGAAGGCTTTTTCTCCCTCACCATATCCTTCACAAGGGACTTTTTAAGAGGGTTGGGTTTCCAGGGGTAGGAGATTTGAATAATATACTTCTCTAATTTACCAGTAACACTCAATCTATGAATATCAGGTAATGAAGAAGTTCTGGGAATTTCAATTCATACCTTAGCATAGCATGCCCTTTCAATGGTAGCCTTAGGAGTGTCCAGATAGAGTGGTTTTCCCAGAGAGCTAGCCAGAAAAATTATCCCCTCAATTGTCCAAAATTCCATTGGGTTTGTTGTAGAATTGAACCCACAATAGAAGAGCAGTGTTTTTGCCTCTATCCAAATCCATACCCGGCCTCCATTTTTGCAAGAACATTGGTTAGTCACCAATGTGCCATGGACCCATTTCAACTAGTTCATCAAGATTGGAAGCAGCAGAGAACTTGAAAAGAAAAGTACCATCTTCCATTAACATCACCTTCTCCAGCTCCTGTTTACTCCACCGTGCTTTTGCCCATGCATTGACAACTGCAAACAAAGGGCTTTAAACCGGAAGAAATCCATAAGCGCTGAAGACCAAGCCTTCGCACCAGCTTGAAGGAGCTTCAACGGGGGAGTGACGACACGGTCTTGAAACACATTTGAATAATGCTTCAAGGCGTGTTGAATTTTCGGAAACATCTTTCTCCAATTACCCACAGGACGAGTCTCTGCCAGAGTTCCTCCTCTACGTTGTTGCCGCCAGTCTTGATTGAGAGGGCTTCTCGGTAGAGGGAAGGGAAGTCAATGAATTGTACAATACCTTATGAAGTGACTGCAAGGAAAGGAATCTACTGTTCCTCCTTATTAAATGAATTTTCTGCTCTTGGATATAAAAATTGTTAATACGAAAAGTGACATAAGTATACATTAATTTATAATTAATTATTTTTCAGTATATAATAATGCAAAACTAAAATTATTAATATATAAAAATTTAAATTTAACATGTTAAAGTGTTTAGTAATGTCATGACATTCTAATAGTCTTTTAATTCAAGAGTAGTAAAAGAAATTATAATTTATCTTCATCTTGAAAATAATAATTCATCAAGAGTTAAGATATATTAAAAATTATATTTATCATTTAATTTGAGTGTATTATTTCATTCTGGATCATTAATTTGTTACGTAATTTATTCATAACAATATTACAATTCATATTATGTATATATAATTATAAAATTTCACATGTTTTTTAACTTAAAATAATATCTTTTTTAAATATATATTAAAATGAAATTATTTTAACTTTCTAAAAAATATTATTTTAAATTAGTGAAATAAATTAAAGTTTAAATTACAAAACTCAAATTAGACCTAGATCAAATTTATGGCTTTGCTAAAATTTGAGCTGATAGGCTTAATTTGACCTTATAAATAAGCTTCACAATGGAGCTCGGGTCCAGTCCAAAATCAACAGACATTAACTAGGTTAATCAAGTGTTGAATTCGGATTCCTGGGCTTTGAGCTGGATTCGGACTCGGGCTCGTAGTGTCAAGATTTGGCCAAACTTGAGGACCAAATCTAATATGGGAGCACTAGAAATTAGGCAAGGCTAATATGGGAGCACTGGAAATTGCTTCCTCAAGGGCAATGAATGATCTAGCATCTTCATGAGACCATTGGAAAGCATTCTTTTGCAGAAGAGAAGTAAGCAAAGCTACAATTTGTGCAAAGGTTCAAACAAACTGTCGACAATACCCTGCCAACCCCAAGAAACCCCACAATTGTTTGAGTGTTGTTGGAGGTTTCCAACTTACAATCGTCTCAACCTTTGTTACTTCAGGATGAACTCCATCTCGATCAACCACATGGCTAAGATATTATATTGAAGAGTAACTAAAAAAAACATTTAGAGAGTTTTGCAAAGAAACTTTGCTCCTTTAGACTCTACAAAATAGCCCGAAGATGATCCACACATGTGCTACTAATGACTTGCTATACACAAGTATGTCATCAAAATATATAATAATAAACCGATGTAGAAATTGCTTCAATATCTCATTCATCATCCCTTGAAATATCGCTAGAGCCTTTGATAAATCAAAGGGCATGATCATGAATTCATAGTGGCCTTCATGAGTACAAATGGCGGTTTTATGTATATCATGTGGTGCCATTCGAATTTGGTGGTAACCGATTCTTAAATTTAACTTTGAAAACACCAAAGCACCAAAAAGTTCATCGAGCATTTCATCCACTGTTAGGATTATGAACTGGTTTAGAACGGTGACTTGATTTAATGCATGGTAGTTAACACAAAAATGCCACTTGCCATCTTCTTTTTCACAAGTAAAATAGGTGAGGAATACAGACTTTGGCTATGGCGTATAACCCTAATATCTAACATCTCCTTTGCATTAGTTTTCAGCAACAATAAAAAATTTACTAAGGGAGAAGATGCAATCACTCCACCTTTTTCATGATCTAGTGACAATTGAAGATTGATTGTTAAAAGTTTTTCGAGTGTTCTCAATTGGGAGAAATCTCTCTAATTGTTATTTGTTGTTACCAAGATTTAATTTTCTTTAAGATTTATTTTGAGATGGCCTCTAGTGGTGCTAGAGAAGAACAATTTGTATTACCCATTATTTTGATATAGTGGAAGATTCAACTTGTTTGTGCTCGTGGTATTTTACTCCTCACATCAAGGAGGCTTTTTACATTAAAAATTGGTTATTAATTGTTGCGGTGTGTGGTTTTCTCTTTTATTTGCGTGAGAACTATAATTGATTACTTCCTGTTGGTCAGTATTTGGGAAAATTAGTTTGGTTATTTTGTTGAGATGTTAGCTTGTTGTGTATTTTTCTCAACATTGTGATATTAGAGTTATTGGTTTAATTATCTTATAGAGTCATGGAGGAAAAGTTTCATGATGGTCAGCCTGACGAACACCAATTACCATATATAGAAAACCAAGACAAAGGATCTTTTATTTGTGAAGAAGTTGCACTTACCAATGTTTTCCAATAAAAAACTTGAAGGTAAAACTAATGAGGAATGGGAGTTTAAACATGAGAAAGTGTGTGGTTTTATTCGGCAATTTGTTAAGAACAACACGTACAACCATATTTGGAGTGAGACAAATGCAAAGATCTTATGAAACAAACTAAAGGAGTTGTATCTTCAAAGAACAAAAATAATAAATTATTTTATTTGATAAGGCTGATGTAGTTGTAATACCAAAAGGGTACATCAATAACAAATCACTCGAATGAATTTCAAGGGATTGTGGATCAGTTGTCAAGCATCGGGTCAAGTTTGATAATGAGGTATCTGCTCTTAAGGTTCTTGCATTATTAGATTCATAAGAGATCTTGAAGATCTCCTTTACCAATTATGCTCTGAATGGTGTTATAACGATGGAATTCGTTAACAGTGGTGTTATGAATAAAGAAATGAGACGATGGTCACGGGCTGATTCCTTTTTTCAGTCAGAGGTTTTGGCTATAACATACTGAGGGAGGAGTCAAACTAAGGGGTTCGAAGCGTATAGATAAGAGCTGGGAAAAATCCAACAAATTTGCCAATGTTGAAGGCCGTTACTTCCACAAAAAAGGGCACATTAAAAGGTATTTTCAAACGCTTAAAGGAGAGCATGAGAAGAGCCAAAGTAAGGATGAGAAGAAAGATGACAACATTGATGATGATGATGATAGAGTGTCTACTACCATTGGGCCATTCCTTATCTTGTATAAAGACAATATGGTTAACTTAGCTACCTATAAGACCAATTAAGTTATCGATAGTGGTGTTTCCATTTAGGCTACATCTTAGCAAGATTTCTTCATATCTTACACACTAGGTGATTATGAAGTTATGAGGAAGGGCAATGATGGTTCGACAAAAGTTATTGTATTAGAGATGCTTACTTAGAGACTTCTTCTAGAATGCAATTAATTTTAGGAGATGTTAGACATGTCTCAAATATTCAATTGAATTTGATTTTATAGGTAGGGTTGATGATAAGGGATTCTGCAACACTTTCAATAATGGACAATGGAAGCTCACAAAAGGTCTTTAATTATGGCTAGAGGTAGTAAATGTTCTAACTTTGAATAATTACAAGCAAAACTCTCTAAAAGAAAATTGAATGCTTTAAAGAATGAGATTATAATTAAATTGTGGCACAGTAGGCTCGGCCACAATAATAAGAAAGGTATACTGTTAGGCCTTGATCGAATTTGCTCAAATAGTTATTTGATTTATTTTGTTATAATTGATAATTTGGCAATTTGTGTTTGAATTTGTTTAAAATTGATTTAGGCTTGAATTGTGGTTTGAAAATTTTTAAGTTTGTTTTGGTTAGATATTTAATTTGGAATCTAAGTGTTAGGTAAAGTTAGGTTTAATGTGGTGGTTAGTATTAATGGGTTGTATTAATTAAAGAAGAGTTAAGAGTTAGAAGAGTTAGTTGGCTTGGAACTAGTTAGTTAAGGAGTTAGTTGAGTAGTTAGAATGCAACCAAGGGTATACTTGGAAGAAGCCTTTAAGTGAGGGGCATAATGGGGAGTTCCAAGAGTAGAATAAAAGGCAAAAATTTGAAAGGAGGGAGCAGAATTTCGTGAGCCATAGGGAGAGAAGGAGAGAGCACGAAGAAGAGGAGAAAAGAAGAAGAAAAGAAGAAGAAAGGAGGAAGAAATCAAAGGGAAAAGCATAGATCCAAGGTTTTGGGTAAGTTCCAACACTTTTCTAGTAGTTTTGTTGAAGAAATGAGTTAGATTTTGTGTTGGAGTTGAGAGAAGAGAGAGAAGTTCCAAGGTTGAAGATGATGAATAGTGAAAATGGTGGGGTCTTGGCATTTGTAACTAGGTTTAGACCTTCCTTGCCTAAGAAGAATTTGGAAAGTGTTAGAGTAAAGCTTGTTTGAAGTCATGTAAATCTCTAAGGTTTTGTCCTTGGGAATTTCGAAAATTTTAGAGTATTAATGGTGATTGTATTGTGTTTAGGAAATCAAGGTTCTATCCCGGACCAAGGAGAAGGAAACTAGAAAT
>JAOSBP010000204.1:2831994-2848352 GCA_027563825.1 Erythroxylum mucronatum
AAGAGTAAGTCTAGTAACGTAAGAGAGAAATCGATTTTTCCAAGCTTGGATTCTAGATTTAATCCTTTCTATGAGAGGCAAACAATCATGATATTTTGGCTTGAAAGAGGTGGTTGGAACACCTAATTAGCATAACAGAATTGAATGAACATTGAGGCCAATTACACTTCTTAGTTCATCCATATTCCTGACATCTACAGATATGTATATTCTACTTTTCTCAAAGTTGAGTTTCAGACCAGACCATTTGTCAAATACATTTAGAGCATTCATCATGATTGTGATAGAATATGTATCAATCCCACACATAAGCATGAGATCATTCATATACATTAGATGAGTCAAGTTGATCACACTACACTTATAATGAAATTGGAATCCTCGGTTGCATGAGATCAACTTACTTAACAATCTTGACAAGCCTTCCATTACAAGAGTAAATAGATAGGGAGATAGGGGATCTCCCTATCGGTTTGGTTGGGATACCATTAAAAGGTTTGGTTGGGATACCATTCACAAGCACACTCAATGTTGGGGTTTGGATACATGTCATTATGCAAGTAACAAATTGTGGAGGTAACTACAAATCATCAAGACATATCTGGATAAACCTCTAACTAATTGTACCAAAAGCTTTGAAAAAGTCAATTTTGAGTAGACAGCTTCTGAGATTTTTACCTGAGTTATAATCCTTCAACAATTCTTGTAAGAGAAGAATATTATCTCCTATGTTTCTATCAGGAATGAAGGCCCTTGTGCGGAATTAATGATTCTAGATATAGCCACTTTAAACTTCTATGCTAGAAGTTTGGAAATTACTTTATAAATTGTGTTGTAGTAGGAAATAGGTCTAAAGTCATTCATCGTCTGAGAGGATTACTTTATGGGTACCAAGAAAACGTAAGTATGGTTTATTTCTTAGAGCATTTTGGATGAGGCAAAGAATTCTAAGACTACCTTAGTGAAAAGCTTCCTTGTGATATCCTAAGTTTTCTGAAAAAAAAAGAGAGTAATAAACCCATCAGGCCCAAGTGATTTAGAAGGATAGAGGCTAAATAATACTCTCTTGATGTCATGTTCAGTGAATGGAATGACCATATATTTCTTGATATCTTGATCAATAGTACAATCACAGAGCTGCAAAGCATTGGGACTAGGCTTAGTTGTATCAACAGTACCCATTAGCTGTATAAATTGGGATCTAGCGAGCTCCTACAAGCTATATAGATCTAACATATTCGTTTTCATCCCTATCTTGAAGTGCTGAAATTTTATTGATATTCCTCCTCGCCAATAAAGAAGAATGGAAAATTTTCGTGTTAAAGTCCCCTTCTTTCATCCAATGAATCCTGGCCTTTTGTTTGAGGATAGAGTTACGAAGACTAGAGGCATTATGAAGCCCTGTAGTCTTTGTTTTTCAATCCATATATAATCAGTATTATGAGGGGAATCATAGCATTTTTTTGGTGATTGAATTAATCTATCTTTCAGGGTGCTTAGATTTTGATTTCTCCTACGTATAAAACTTTTTATAGCAGCTTTCACCATTCTTAATTTTTTCATCGGTTGATAGGATTTAAAACCCTCAACCTTATAATTCCCACATTTATGGACTAATTATGAGAAATCATCCATCTGTACAATACCAATAAAGAACCGAAAAGGACCAGGTGAGCAATCTACCCGTAAAATTAAGATTAACCAAAGTCCATGCTCAATAAGATGGATGTGAGGCCTGTGGTAGGCCAGCCATTGAGGCAGAGGTCATGGCCTCTATGACCAGACGAGGATGAAAGCGTGAAGAATGGGTCAGAATTGATAAGGTTAAAAAAATTTAATTATACTTAAATTTATATTTCAAGTTATTTAATTAAAATTTATATTTCATATCAGAATTTAAATTTTATATTAAACCGAATCAGTTCGAAATACGTTCTAAATTAATAATAATCATTTATTCCTGCTAATTTTCATCATCTTGAAGATTAATCCAAGCAATTTTTGTTATATTAACCAAATAATTACTTATCCTATGTCTAATGAAATGAATTGTACAATACCTTATGAAGTGATTGCAAGGAAAGGAATCTACTTTTCCTCCTTGTTAAATGAATTTTCTCCTCTTGGAAATAAAAATTGTTAATACGAAAAGTGACATAATTATACATTAATTTATAAGTAATTATTTTTCTGTATATAATAATGCAAACTGAATTTATTAATATATAAATATTGTATTTTTAATTTTAATATTTTTATTAAAATGCATAGTAAAATTTAACATTTTAAAGTTTTTAGACTGACTAGTAATGTCATGACATTCTAATAGTCTTTTAATTCAAGAGTAGTAAAAGACGTTATAATTTATCTTCATCTTGAAGATAATAATTGATCAAGAGTTAAGATACATTAAAAATTATAAATATCATTTAATTTGAGTATATTACTTAATTATGGAACATTAATTTATTATGTAATTTATTCAGAACGATAATACAATACATAATATATATATATATATATATATATATATATATATAATTTTCACATATAAAATTATCATATTGGTCAATGTTGTCGTTTGCAATCAAATATAAAAAGAAACCAATTTCCTACAACACAAATTAATAAAGTAGGGATCGTTCCTATAAAGAATTCAAACGTCAGTAGTTACGCTATAAGAGAGGAGTTTTAAATTGTGAATTAAACATAATTTAATTGGAATACAAAATTGAAAAATAACTAATAACAAAATAATGAGAATTTAATAATCAATAAAAACAAATCTTGATTTTTGGCCTCCTTCGTTATTGAACTTGCATTGATCATCAACACTAAAAATAATCAATTTATTGGTTAAGCATTCATCGTGGTAATTTTTTTTACCTATTTTCTCTTATGTTTAGTTAATCGAAAATGTATTCGAATTAACTCTTATTAATCAATCGCCGGGATACGATTTCAGATTTAATTAATTAATAGCTTTACGAATCAAGAAATCAACGAACTAGACAACATATATATGATATATATTTAGCCTAGACAACTATTTTTCATAGAATCATTTCTCTAACGTAGTAGGCAAAAATTCTAGTCGCCACATATAAAATTATCATAGTGGTGAATGTTGTCACCTGCAACCAAATATAAAAAGAAACCAACTTTCTGCAACACAAATTAATAAAGTTGTGGAAGTAGGGGTCGTTCCTACAAAGAATTCAGACGTTAGTAGTTACGCAATAAAAGAGGGGTTTTAAATTGTGAATTAAACATAATTTAATTGGAATACGAAATTGAAAATAACTAATAGCAAAACAATGAGAATTTAACAATCAATAGGAATAAATCTTGGTTTATAGTCTCCTTCATTATTGAACTTGCATTGATCATCGACACTAAAAATAATCAATTTATTAATTAAGCATTCGTCGTGGTAAATTTCTTTACCTATTCTCTCTTATGTTTAGTTAACCGAAAATGCATTCGAATTAACTCTTATTAATCAATAGCCTGGATATGATTTCAGATTTAATTAATTAATAGCTGTACGAATCATGAAATCCATGAACTAGACAACATATATATGATATATATTTAGCCTAGATAACTATTTTTCCTAGAATCATTTCCTTGACAAAAATTCTAGTCGCCACTTTTGATTAAAAGAATTGAACGTCAACCTGTTTAATCTAGAAATTGATTGAATAAAATCACAAACTAGTTTTGTACTTAGCTACAAAATAAACAATCAAATAATAACCCAGAAAAATAATTCATACTTGACTAATAAATCGATTTAAATAAAGAACGAAAGTCTCGCAACATTCAAAGTTCAATAACTAGGATTCTATAAACTAAGAAATAAGAGTTTTGTTACCCAAAAGCACAATTTTTCTTAACTATTTGGTATTGTCCATATTTGGGGTGTTCTTGATTTTCTTCTCTGTTTCTTGTCTAGTCGTCATCCTTGTTGCTTGATTTTTCTCTTTTTCTGTTAGGCGTTGCTCTTCTCTATGGACGTGTTCTTCTCTTCTCTTTTTTTTTTTTTCCGTTTCTTCAGCCGCCACTTCTTGTTGGCTATCTCCTCTTCTCATGCTACTGTCTCCTTTTATTTTCTTTTAGCGCACGCATATACGAAGCCCTCCTACCAATCCTCTACGTTTTGGGCTGAGTGGGCCGAGCGTTTTGGTTTCCTGCACTGCACCTTTGATATTGCTATTATGATTTTATGAATTAATTCTTGGTCCATTAGTACTATTCACGCCCTTTAAACCCACACTTCTTTGTTTCTGCATTTCACTCCTGCGCTGCGTCATTTGCTTTATGCTTCCAACCTGCTGCCTTTGCGTATTCTTCATTTTCTTCTATCGTTTTGGTATAGAATGTTGCATGAAAGTCCCACGTTGCCCTTTCCTATCCAACTCACAGCCCCAACTTTGTTTGATTCAACCTGGTCATGTTTCTTTGTTTTCAAAAAGGGGCCCAATCTCACAGACTCTTCGACCTTCAAATGCAAGGATAAAGCCCAAAATAAAATTTCTAAAAAATTCTACTGTTGACTGTCACCTAGGTATCACTACATGAGGCCATATCTAGTTAGGTTTAACGCCTGATTCAGTTCTTTTTTGTCCCAAAATATTTGCAGTTCTTTCTATTTAGTTCCAAAATATACCTTGACATAAAACAAGATTAATTTCTATTAAGTATAACTTCAAACTTTAAAGACAAAGAAAAATTAATACACAAAAAGATAGAAAATAAAAACAGTAACACATATTTTACTAAGAGGAAAATATTAAAAGTCAAAACATTAAAAAGACTGCAAATAAATGTTAGGCATGCTAATATGAGTTTGATTTTACCTTAAATTAATGAGACAAATTTTAGATTTTAGTAAAGCTTAAATTTGAGAATCAACTTTAAGTTAAACTTTAAATAATTAAAAAAAATATATTTTTTAACTTAAAATTATATATATATTTACAAATATATATTACAATGATATTATTTTATTTTTCCAAAAATAATATTATGTTAAATTATTGAAATAAAATTAGACGAGATCAAATTTATGGCATTGTTAAAAATTGAGCTGATAGGCTTAGTGACCTTATGATTAAGCTTCGCAATGGAGCTCAGGTCCAGTCCAAAATTAACAGACGAGGCCTCAAATTTGATTTTTTGGGCTGCCCAAATTTAGCCTACTTGAGGCCTAATAGGTAATGAACAAACGGTATTGTTATGTTAAGACATTTAAAATATTTTAAAACGTAAAAAGGTGGGCCGAATAGGCCTGGCCCGACTCAAATAAGACCCAGTCAGATCCAGCTGAGCTTGGGCCCGGCAAGACCCAGCCAGTCCTGCCCGAATTAAAAGTGGTTGGGTTGGGAGTTTGGGACTGAGCCGACCTATGTATTGAGATTCTCGAAAATTGTGCACTCCCGCGGTCCCACCTGTCCACTGCCACAGGGTTGTCATTACACATGTATTCACGCATCTTTGAACCTAGGCCGTCACACTCTCTCTTCTTCCGTACTTTATCCACACAAAACTCTATATATAACACAAACCATTACCTGCCCATTGTTTCTCTGTCTCTGTTTCCGACATAAATGGCTCGATCGCTTTCCCTTTCTCTCTCTAAGAGTTACCTAACCACCACAGCCAACATAAGATCTTCCCCCGTGCTCCGTTCACTCTCCACCGTCCCTCCGAACCACGACCTGACCGGCGACGAGTCTTCCGGCACCGCCACAGACCCTTTGGTCCGGAAGCTGGAGGACGTCATACACCGGATCATGGTGCGCCGGTCTGCTCCCGATTGGCTGCCGTTTCTACCGGGGCACTCGTATTGGGTTCCCCCGCCGAGATCGGCATCTGGGTCTCTTGGGATTGCTCAGTTGCTTGACAAACTGGCGAATCCTTTGTCGGACGAGGAGTCTATGTCTACCACCACTGTTCGTGGCTGGCCTTCTTCTGATTATTTTATTAAAGGTGTTCATTCTGATACCTTGCTAATTATTTCATTTCTGGGTTTTTGATTGTTTTGTTGTGTGATTGTAGTGCGAACTAAAAGATTTGATCTTTTATCGATTTCTTAGTCGGCCTTATTATTGTGTTTTAGGGGAATTCTGGATATGGGGTTTGGCTTGTGATGTTGAATTCTGTTTGATATTTATTTTCTCCTTTTCTTTTGGTTTGTTTGTGATTGGTAGTGTTGAAAGAGGGAATTGATGACATATTGCTACGTAGATGATGAGAAAGGCTGGTTCTTTACTGGAGTGGTTTTATTGAATTGGGGTGATAGGGTATTGGGGGTGATAAGCTGTAATTCGTCAATGTTCTTCGATGATTCTCTACATGGTTAGGCTTTTATAGGCATATCTGATTTTACATGGAGTCTTGTCCCAGGGATGGGGAAAGGACATAACTCACAGCAGAAGGTGATCAATATCTATAGCTTACTAAGTTATTTTGTTATAAAGCTGCGGTCGAACTGGGAAGCTTTTGTCATTATTGTGATTATCAGTAGCAAAAACATCTTCCTGGTAAATAATATGTAATCGTGTGAGTTCTTATCTTTTGGTCTCTGTTACTGAAGTTAATATGTATATATATATGGTGGAATCAAACAGTTTCGACTATTTTGTTCTCATCAGTTTGGGGTTAGTGAGATTTTGAATATTTGTTGATCTTCTAAATTCTTTGTTACTACCAAATGATAATTGCTTAATTGCTTGTTTTCTTTATTCTATAGAACCCTAACATATATCAGGCAGTATTCTTTATAGAAGTATAAAGTGTGCTTATATTTACTTGTCTTTTTATGGTTCCATTACAGATGCACCTCTTTATATGGACAAGGGCGATGTAAATATTACCCCAACCAAAGCAGAGACGGCAACAAATCACGATAATGTGTCTCAGTCTGAAGAAGATGACGGATGAACTGCTCTTTCAAGTAAATAAACATATGGGTAAGGAGCATGTTTCTTGTGTAGGATTTAATGATTTTCTTGTCTAAATTCATACAATTGGCATGCTTTCGACTCCTTTGCAAAAAAGTTTGATGTTTTTGGTAAGTACTTGTTTTATGTGTATCCATATTTTGTATGGAATGGTAACAACTAACAAGTTAGATTAGACACAGCTTCAGGGAAAAAATACATGCAAGCAAAGTTGCTAAGATGTCAGGCAATTTTGTATGTTAAGAGCAGGAATAGATTGTCACTTGGGTGTCTGATTGTGTTTTTCACAGTTGATTTGTACATATTATATAGGGAGAAGTATTGAATCTGAAGTGAAATATTACTTCTGATAATAAACAAGCAAGATATTGAAAGCAATGTGGGAGTAAAAGAGAGATAATGTTTGTATTTGCGGTCTCCGAGTGAAGAATATAACCTTTTCAATTGTAAGCCAGCTCTGTTTCTCCAGACTATCAATTCATGAACTCTGGATGCAATGAACTATATCATCATCATATGGATACAACTGGGGTCCTAAAATCAATGCAAATTACTATACTATACTTACATATGCATGTACTTTATTGTACGGTTTCTCTAACTTTCTTTTTGATTGATTGCTTATCACAGAATATGCAGGCTCATCCAGAGACTTGTAAATGTATGTAGAAACAGGAACAGAAGTGAAATGAAGATCCGTCGACTAAAAGACATTTGGTAGAGCACGGTGAGGTGAATTTTTGACTTCATTCAGAAATGAGATTTGCCCTGGGAGCCTTCTGATCACTATTGTTCTTAATGAAGTCAATAGCTATCCTTTGTATTGTTTTCGTGTAACTTAACACTATATGCTTGGACCAGGTACATATTCCCGAGTTGTAGCTCAGTTGTAAATATTTTGAATAATATCAGGTCCTTTATCCGTGCCACTTTCGCTCAACAATTACGATGATTACATTTTGATCATTTCAAATGGCATGTGAGAAGCCTAACATTTGCTTTTAGTTTGACTTGACCTCAACGACAATGTATTCCAAAAGAATGTTTCAAGAATTGATACATTCTGTAATTTGCTTATAAGTTATGATAGCTAGACAAATGATACGAAAATTCCATTTCCCCACAAAGGTCATGATTAGTATACACAATAATGGTTGACATACGGATCTTAGAACAGACAGAAGAGTAACACAGCAAAACAGCAGTAGAATCAGCTTCCATGTACAGAATTGGTAAGAACCATTCACATCACCGGTATTGCTTATACACGTGCTTCCAAAATGAGACCAAACCTTGATAGATCACCAAGCCTGGAGTTTTTGGCATACACTAAAACGTGAGAAAAACAGCGATGTATCATAAAGACGTATCCAAAAGTCTGGTTTTGCACAGATGTGTGTGGTTGGCCTTGTTAAAAAGCAAAATCTAGCGCACATATTCGGTTTCATCTACTTGTCAAAAATTGCAAAGGTTTTTGGCATGATATTCTGTAGACACGGATTGCACAACCGAAAATCGTTATTGCAAGTGGAACTTGAAAGATATCTAGCGAAAAAGTTTGAAGAAGTGATTAAGGGAATATTGAAAACTAAATTGGAGAATCTCATGTTTGACCTAGATAATGGACTTTTATCAAGAGAAGTACATATGATTAACTTACTTTACAGGAAAGCATATAGTTCCAACTAAAAGAGGCCTAACATCCTTAGTTCTGTGACATGGCTGGCCTCAAGTTCGGGAACATTTTTACCAGCTTCTCGATCTTCCACCACATATTCCTGACAATTTGATAGCACAGAACATTTTGGAAACCAGAAACTGTGATTAAGCCTATCTTATTGCAGATTAGGCATGCATGACGTATCAGATTTACCACCAAGCTTGAAGAATAGATGACAAACCTTTGTCAGTTCTTGCTTGGCAAGAACATGATAATGCCGTTCACTAATCCTCTGTCCACATATTATGGCAATGAAAAAACCATAAAGCAATCCCACCAGAACTATAGCTAAAACTGCAGTCAGAAGAAAGTACAGAAATGAAAAGAAAGCAAAGAAGCAGAGATCATTACATCTGTGATTATGATGAAGGAACAAAATCTGTAAAAAAACAAGAGGTAAAACTTGCATGGAGTTGGTCAATCTTCCAACTAGATTAAGAATATATAAGAGCTGAAAACAAACAAGAGGAAGCTTTCGTGGAAGGTTAGAAAGATATGAAAGAAAAAAATGCAGTGGAGAACAAGTTCAAGACATTGTAATTCACTTTAAACCCAATGTCATAAAAATCCTATTGCATGCTTTTTTTTTAATTTTCTGATTTTATCACTTCAACTTTGCTAAAAATCTTAATGTAGGTTGAATGATAAACAAAAGATGCACAAAAAAGACTGAACTTGTGCCATACCAGAAAAAAAGACTAAATCAGTGAATCAGAAGCATGATTATGTACCAGCCATAGTGTAGAATCCATAAGGATGCTCTTCATAGCCAAACATTTCCCTTAATTCCTCTCCATAAAGCTTGTATACCAGCACCCCCAATAATGCAACAATCTGCTTCAAACATTAAGATTAAAGGGACACTCACTCTAAAAATAAAAGACAACGAACTGCAACTTTTTAAAATGATTCCAACCAGAAAAACATATTAATAATTCCATTATTAACCAAAATAATTTACATAAAATTGATTCTGAATAACTGCTACATCATAACCCAAAAGCGCATACCAGGCTGTCCATGATATACACATTTATGATAATTAATCCTCGATTAAATTGAGGATGAGCACCGTGAAGCATAATGTTGTATGTTTTTTTATCAATCTTTCCATTTAAACTATTTCTGTAATTACTCAAATATTTAATACTTCAACAAAGGAATTCTATTATGAATACTACACATAATCACGTGTAGAAGAATGGAGCAACACCTAGTCCCATCCTGTGATTACAGCCTCATGGCTTTAGCTCACCCTAGCGGAGCAGATAATTTATCAAATTTGATCATGAATGTGAACAGCATCTGCACACTATGACGTGAATATCATTACAAACATCCCAATAAATTCTTCGTAAACAGTAATTTTGTTTGCTAGTTACAGTGAACATGATGCCATAGAAGAAATCACGCACTGATGTTAGTTGGAATATGTTTTATGTCAGTCAGGTCCCAGATTCGATACCAAGCCATACAAAAAAATTAGAAGTAAAATTCATCTAGTTTTAAAAGCTTCGATTACCATACCAGCTGAACAACTACAAAAATGAATGCGTGGTCCCTAGCAACCAGGAACTGAAATTTCAATCTTAACCACCAGCGATCTGGTGGGACATTTGCACGCAATATAAACAAGGCCCTGCACTCTGTGCAGTGAGCAAAAGCAAAGCCCTCCTGGAACAATCACAGAAATGAAGTAAATACTTTAATCATAAAAAATAATATATATGGAATGTTGAGTACTCAGAATATAAGATCATTGTTTTCTTAAACAATACTTAATGCTTGTTTCTACTACAAATGCAGCATAGCAACCATAGAGGCTCAGTCAATTCTCCTCCATTTCCTACTTTTCATCTTCAACATGATGCCATACTTTTGGAAAGCACTACGTGTAAATCCAACAAGCTAACTTAACAAAAAGGATACTAGTCAAATTAGGCACCTTGGTCGATCTCCAGTTATCAAGACATGATCTATGCACATACTTCTGTGTGCCTCTGCAATGACATGGTGCAATTAAGTCTTCGCCTGAAATGAATCAATGTCCCATCTTCAACATCATTAGATATAGAAACTTTAATAATTATGTGCTTTCTCCAAACAAGGAAAATCAATCATGAAAATTTTGATATGAATGTTTAGAGATACAAATTATATGGAGAGCAATAGGTGGTAAAGACCTCCGTTATCAAGGCATATGCGGCACTGGGGTTGGTCAGAAGTCACAAGATGACTATTTTCATCAATATGAACACTTTGTAAATCATCACCAAGAACATCATGATCATAGCTTGAAGGTCTAATTTCACTGGATGATGATGATGTTGATGATGATGAGGATGAGGATGACTCCTCTGATTGATGGAAAGTAGTAGACTGGGATAAGATAGGTTCACTTTCCTCAATATCCTCCTTGCAACTATCATTTCCAACTAGTTGCATTTCGAACAAATTAGGCTATCCACATCATTACAACAATTATCATTCCTCCAGAACATTTCAGTGGCAACTAGAAAACCTACAAAATTGTGAAAATTTGAGTCAGATCATCTGGAAAAAAGGAAATAATATAAATGCAAAGCCGTGTTGAAATGGAAATTGTATATCAAATGGTTACCAAAGTGAAAACAATTACACAACACAAAAAATTATAAAATTATATACTTCATTATAGTGAACGCATCCAAGAAAAATAGGTACAGTTGGTTTAGGTGTGAAGCCGTCTCCCGATAAGGAAAAAGTATCTTTTCTCATTGGTACTTTAGCAGCTAAATATGAAAACCACCTAACCACATGTAGGGCCCAAGACAAAAACTCCACTGAGACCTCACTATAGAATTCATGGTGTATAAATTCATTTTTGCAGCATCACTCTTTTCTCTCCACTGAATTTGCCTTCTCACAGTTCAATAAAAGTTGGAAGTTATTTGTCTAGTATATTACAAGAATATATAGACCTTCTTTAAATATTTAAGATTGAATTATCTCAATGAAGTTCTAAATATGGCAAATATCAAAGTTCGGCTTTTTGAAGAAGATCATTCAGAAGTAACTAACTTGCATGGTTGCATCATATAACCTTCTATGCATAAATTAACCACAACAAGCTTCCGATACCATGTTTAGAACTTGTACCTTCAGGGAAGCACATGAAATCTCTAGTTGTTTTACTACACGACGCTGGACATGCATTGAATTGGGCAGTACAATGTATAACTGGATGCTAGTTAATTGAAAAGATAAGAGATCTCAATAAAAATTTGCTTCTCCTCACGAGTACTAAAGCTTCAATCCCAAATACATGCGAATATGTTTAGAATTCTTGGTAAACGGAGCTCCCACATTCGATCCCATAAAGTTTATCATCACCTTCCGTTTTTAAATATTACAATTTCCAAACCCAATTCCAAGAACTTGAAGATTGTCAAGTATGCAGACACATCTCGCCATTTAAACCCTATACATGAAAGCAGACAAGGAAGTCAACTCATCCTATTTCTCAGACCACATTTTTATTTTCTTTCAATTCGTGTTCCACCCGAGTCACTCCTGTTGAACAATTTCATAATCACTAACAAAGAGGAACGGTTCAGACATAGATAACCGATTCCCAAGAATTACACAATATCAACGCCTACACAGCTCTAGAACAAAAGCAAAACCAAAAACTGGAAGGTTGACCTGACCAATTCAAAGACTCAAACTAGAGAAAAGAAGATGCAAAAGAAACTAATCAAACCCATGCTGTATCACCAAGAAAGACACAGACTTTATGATTGAATTGAGATGGGGTATCAGGAAAAATAAAGAATGCCAAAGATCAATGATGAAGCTGACCTGGGCATTTACCAAAACTTGAGGATCTTCATTGTATTCAATCATAATTCGCATTCACCACCTATCTACGAATGGATCTTCACAAGACGTTTGAATCAGATTCAAGGGTCTCTTTACATTAACGTCAATTATAATGTTTGATTATAACAAAGAAGAAACAGATAAAGAAGTAATTTTAATGGATTCTAGAGAGATGCAAAAGATGACAAGACTTACGAGCTCTGAACAGTCCAAAATTCTATTTTGGTGTAATACAGCTAAATTTGATTGCTCATACATATCACCAACATAAAGTAACAAGCCTCTCTAAATTATCTACTTGAAGGCCCAATCATATGACTACACGTCATTCTTCGGTGAGAATAAATTCTCGAACTTTCTATTTGCGTGTTAAATTTTAAAAGACGATTTTACCCTTCTCAACTACTAAGCCTCACAATCTCGCAAATCCCTAAGCTTTCCCTCACTTTCTCGGCAACCAAACATGACCTCCGATGGCAGCTATCAGTCTTCGAAAAGCAAACACTCGGCTTCCGCCGGAAGTAAACCGCGTACTGTATGTGCGGAACCTGCCGTTCAACATAACGAGCGAGGAGATGTACGATATATTCGGGAAGTACGGGGCGATACGCCAAATTCGAATCGGAACGAACAAGGACACCAGAGGTACGGCCTTTGTGGTGTACGAGGACATATACGACGCTAAAACGGCGGTAGATCATCTCTCTGGCTTCAACGTCGCAAATAGGTATCTGATTGTGTTGTACTACCAGCAGGCGAAGATGAGCAAGAAGTTTGACCAGAAGAAGAAGGAAGACGAGATTGCTAAGATGCAGGAGAAGTACGGAGTTTCTGCTAAAGATAAGTAGGTGAAACAATTAGGGTTGCGCTAAAGTTGATGGAGTTTCTGCTAAAGATAAGTAGGTGAAACAATTAGGGTTGCGCTAAAGTTGACGGAGTTTCTGCTAAAGATGAATAGGTGAAACAATTAGGGTTACGCTAAAGTTTTGTTATTTCCTTCTTTTTTTCACTTTATACATGCTTTGTTGTGAGCCTAATTTAGGATTTGGGTGTGTGAATTTTTGTTGGTATGGATCAAACTGTGTTCTGTAAGTGTTTGATTATGGGAATTAGCAATGAGAAAGTGAAGATTACCAATTTGATGTAAACTTGATAAGTAGAATCAAATTGTAGAATTGGCTAAAGAGTTGTTCACTGATCCTAGGAAACTTGGGAAGTAGTGTGGTAGGAAGTTCTGTGGCTATACATCTTCTTCAAATAATGTGCAAAAATCATGGTGAACTCAATCATTTTGACTTCAAATTACTGGAAAATGTAGAGAAGAATGCTTGATTTTATTATGAAAAGATTGTGCTTGATGCTTGATTTAACTATGTTCTGTGTATAAAAGAGAACATCTACTGATGTATGATTGTGCTCAAAATGGGGGTTAATTTTACATAAGAGTTTTTTATCGACTATTTGGATTGAGCTTATCGATTGAATATCGGGGCAAGAACTGAATCATTGTAGCTCCAAGTTACTGGAGAACGTAGAGAAGAATGCTCAATTTTGTGATGAAAAGATTTGTGGTTAACAATAGAGAACGTCTACTTATGTATGATTGTGCTCGAAATGGGAGTTAATTTTACTTTAGAGTTTATTATCGACTAGTTAGATTGAGCTTATCGTTTGAATATTGGGACAAGAACTGAATCATTGTAGCTCCAAGTTACTAGAGAATGTAGAGAAGAATACTCGTTGTTATGAAAATATTTGTGGTTAATAAAAGAGAACATCTACTAATGTATGATTGTGATCGAAATGCGGGTTAATTTTATGTTAGAATGTATTATCAACTAGTTGGGTTGAGCTTATCGTTTGAATATCGGGGAAGAACTGAATCATTGTAACTCCAAGTTACTGGAAAATGTAGAAAAGAATGCTTGATTTTGTTATGAAAAGATTTGTGGTTAATAAAAGAGAACATCTAGTAATGTATGATTGTGCTCGAAATGGGGGTTAATTTTACATTAGAGTTTATTATCGACTAGTTAGATTGAGCTTATCGCTTGAATATTGGGACAAGAACTGAATCATTGTAGCTCAAAGTTACTAGAGAACGTAGAGAAGAATACTCTTTGTTATGAAAATATTTGTGGTTAATAAAAGAGAACATCTACTTATGTATGATTGTGATCGAAATGCGGGTTAATTTTATGTTAGAATGTATTATCGACTAGTTGGGTTGAGCTTATCACTTGAATATCGGGGAAGAACTGAATCAAAGTTACTGGAAAATCTAGAAAAGAATGCTTGATTTTGTTATGAAAAGATTGTGGTTAATAAAAGAGAACATCTAGCAATGTATGATTGTGCTTGAAATGCGGATTGATTTTATGTTAGAGTTTACCATTGACTAGTTGGGTTGAGCTTATCTTTTGAATATTGGGGGGATGATCTGAAATTCAGAAACGGTTCTGTTGAACTTGGCTGCTAAAAGAAAAGCTGTGATGTCCCCAGAATTGGATCATGTGAGCTTTCTCCATAACATCTGAAAGGGAGAGAAAAAGGTACAAACTTAGATATGGTGAAGATAGGTCAAATAATGCCTGCAGGAGTATTGTCTGAAACCCCATATGGGGACAGTTCAATCCAAGTGGATTTTACCAGTAAATGAAGGCCACTGGAAGGTCTCTAATCAAGTAAAAGTATGGAGGTTCTGGAAGACTCAGTTTCTTTGTAGGAGATGAAAAGATTGAGATTTTGATTGATTAGAATGTTTTAATACTAATTCAACCTGCCATAGATTCACAGGCTTGATGTTCTGCAGCAAATCTATTTGTTGGAATTCACCAACTTACTTTTGATACTCATGAATGGTTTTGATGAGAGTTGAGAAGAAAATGGACTAGTCTAAATGAGTCTATATTCAGCTAAAGAATCATATTCAACTAAAATCTTTATATATCATTAAAGACTTCGATATCAAATTTTGGACAAGCACATAAAGACTTTGATGTCAACTTCTGGACAAGCATGAAAAGACTTTGATATTAGGGCAAATTAGATATTGGAACTTATGGATAGAATGTTTGAAACTTAGCTTTAGGAAAGGTAGCAGAGTCAATCAGATTTAGATTGTCGTAAATTGATATTGTTTTAAAAAATTAAATTAAAATAATGTCAATTTAAGCAATGCTTTGAAAATTGAATTGGTTCGATTAATTTATTAGTCAAAATTTTCAATCAGCTAATTTTTTGGTTTAATTTTCAAATATCTTGGTTGATTTAGTTTGATAATTTTTGCAATTAAAATCGATCAATTTAATAATTAGTTAATTAAAATTTATAAATTAATCAGTTTTTATAAATCAAAATAAAATAATTAATTTTTATGTAGTAATTTTCTCTTTAATTAGATTTTAATTTTTTATGAATAAGAATAACTTGTTTAAATTATTTTTAAATTTTATTCAATTTTTAGTCATTTTGATATCGGTCTAATACCGGATAAAATTTTTAAATATTAAATCTCATTTAATTTTGAATTCAGTTTTTAAAATATTAAATTTAAGAAAGAAGTTTGTTGAATCAACTCTTTAAACTTGAGTTTTATTTAAAGTAACTCGAAATCGACTTATTAAATTTGAATTATATAAACCTAATTTAATTTATTAAGATTTGCTAAGTTACGACGTGATACCAACCAAGACACTCTAAGAAGAATTTTAACAAAGTCAAAAGCCAAATCTGTTGAGATGGCCGAGTTGGTCTAAGGCGCCAGATTAAGGTTCTGGTCCGAAAGGGCGTGGGTTCAAATCCCACTC
>JAOSBP010000204.1:2854866-2875263 GCA_027563825.1 Erythroxylum mucronatum
CTCATCCACTATGTTGAAAAGCTCAAGGTTCACCATGGAGTATTGACCTAATATATCTTGCCTGGCGCACAAAAACAAAAACTTTCAAAACTCTACTAAACGAAGTCACAAATTGCAAATCAAAAGGATATACTACTACCCATGGATCCTTGTCATCGATAACCTAAAAGATTAAAACTTTACTATCACAATAACCATTTAGTATTGGTTCGAGTATAAGCTTCCAAGTCTTCAAGAATCCGAGAGATGGCTTTGAAAAGACTGATGGCTCTAGTCTTGACCGATTCCAGATTCAGCTGCTGTTGCAGCGCGGGGTTCAGCCTCTCAGCCACCACCTGCGGTGGTTGTTGTTGTTGTTGGTTTTGGACCTGGGTCTGGTCTGGCATCACTCCCTCCATTGCAGCCATTGATTTATTCTTCAAGATTCGATCTTTCTTGCGTTAAAGAGAGCGAGAGAAAGTTCTTCAAGAGCACTAGTCTGATCTTCTTGTGGGCTGAGATGGTAACAGGTCGGTAATGGGGTTGGGGTAGAAGAGGAAAATACTTAAGAATTATGTCCTTGTGAGCAATTGTTTCTTTTGTTACGGGGCCTTATTAGCAATTTGAAGTGGAAAAGAGAAAAATGAATCTTGCTTTAAACGACGGAGCATTGAACATAAAACGGCCATGCTATATTGGTTCTGACAATAGATTTTGGGATTTCCTGGTCAAAACCACAAAACCCTAATTCTCTCTCAATCCCACTCTGCAAATTCATTTGAATCTGAGTCTTTCTTCATTGTTTCTACCTTGGGATTCAAGAGCTAGAGGCCCATTCTCACACTGTAAGCAAAACCAGATTCAATTATCGATATTTCTGTATCAATTTGGGTTTAATTTTTCGTTTTCAATTGTGTGAAACTATGTTTGAAAATTATTTAAATTTTTTTTACGAAATTTGTGATTCTGTGTAATTGTTGCTAGTTGGTTGACGAAGATATAGAAAAAAGTAACGTGATTGGTGGCAAAGTCGCAGAAATTCAAAGGAAGAAGGGGTTACGGTCTATAAAACCATGGCCATAGCGGCTCCTGGGCAGCTTAATTTGAACGAATCGCCTTCTTGGGGGTCGAGAAGCGTGGATTGTTTCGAGAAATTGGAACAGATTGGTGAGGGTACTTACGGGTAGGTTCATTTACTCGTTTTTCTCTTTGTTTCTTGTGTTGGCTATTTCTTTCTTTCTCGTGATTACTTTTCCTTAAGCATGTGACTATTGGTTATCTGTTCAATTTGGCAAAGTGTGTGTCACGAAAATGATGCAAAAGGTTTCTCAGTGTGTCTCTCTTTGGTGATTTATTGCTCTTGATTGGTTATCCTTGTTATTTCCTTCTCTGTAGGTTTTCTAATGCTATCAACCTTTAGCAATTGCTGCATATTTGTTCAATAAGAGACATTGATTTACTTTCTTTATGTTTGGTTTGTTTTATGATTGTTTATGGGGCTTGAGCATATATTAAAATGAACCACAATGCGATAGTGAAGTTGAATAATCCAAAAAGCCATTTCTCGCCTTCAATCTAAATGTAGAGCATAATAACTGTTGTGATTCTACTGAGGAATTAGTTTTGGAGCTTGCAACTTTTTGAATTGCAACTTGCTTTTCTGTTCTAGAATTTGTTCCTTTATGAATGTTAGCTACGACAGAATGGGCTTGGTTATGCTTTTTGGTTGTGTTCTCCTCTTGCAGTCAAGTCTACATGGCCAAAGAGATAAAAACTGGAGAAATAGTTGCCTTGAAGAAAATAAGAATGGACAATGAAAGAGAAGGGGTACCACCTTCTCCGTTCTTTTTCATTAGACTTGTTCGATGCATCAGTCAGCCTTTTTTTCATTTTTTAGAAAAATAATTGTAATGTAGCTTTTGCTATTTTTCACATATTATATTGCTTAATTATCACAATGTTGATTGCAAACTGTGAGAAAGCAAATTGGAATTATACTTTCTTTAACCTGTATGATTGAAGTGAACCAATGGTTTGTTGATAAGATGCCTCACATTTGCTGCAGTTTCCTATAACAGCAATACGTGAAATCAAAATTCTAAAGAAGCTGCATCACGAGAATGTAATTAAATTGAAAGAGATTGTGACATCCCCAGGTAGAGTTGTGGAACCAATATATACGCACATAGGCTTACATACATACACATATATTTGGATATGAATTTCTTTATCCGTTAATCTCTGTCAATGTTGTTTAGGTTCTTAAAGTTTTTCGGAATATTTTTCAGGTCCTGAGAAGGATGACCAGGGGAAGCCAGGCAAGTGCTTTTTACATGTGCTATTTTTTTTTTTATTGACAGCCATTGTCTTGTTTAAGATATAGTTTGTTGTTGTGAACATGTTCAGTGCATTCTACAGGAGTTAGTTTCGTTGTTGGTTTTCTTATGTGGAAGGTTGGTCAGTTGGTCACTGATTAACTGTATTGTTATGGGTTGTAGATGGAAACAAGTACAAGGGTGGTATTTACATGGTATTTGAGTACATGGACCATGATTTGACAGGTCTTGCTGATCGTCCTGGGATGAGATTTTCAGTTCCTCAAATCAAGGTAATGAAGAAAGAATGGAACTAATTCTTTGTATCTGATCACTCAGTTCACAATGACTAATTTTGATGACCAACCAGTTCACTAACTTCATACCCTGTCCTGCTTCTTTTATTTTAGTGTTACATGAGGCAGCTTTTGACAGGGCTTCATTATTGTCACGTAAATCAAGTACTCCATCGTGATATTAAAGGTTGTTAAAAGAAGAAAATCCATTTGGTATTGGATGGTTTCCACATCATGAGGCCTAGGTAGTGATTTGAATTTTCTCTGCAGGGTCTAATCTTCTTATAGACAATGAGGGTAATCTGAAGCTTGCAGATTTTGGGCTTGCACGATCCTTTTCAGCTGATCACACTGGAAACCTTACTAATCGCGTCATTACATTATGGTACAGGTGAACCCTTACATCTTCCGCAGTATTTGAGCTTGGATTGCTTGACTATTTCATTTTTCCCTAGTGAGTTATATTTCAATTTCTACATTTGTTGAACATAAAAAAGATCGAGACTGTTCTATTTTGAGCAGACCTCCAGAGTTGCTTCTTGGGGCAACCAAATATGGTCCTGCTGTTGATATGTGGTCAGTTGGTTGTATTTTTGCTGAACTTTTGCATGGGAAACCAATTTTTCCTGGAAAAGATGAGGCAAGTTACTCCTTTCTCATAGATTATAATATTTCACTAATCAAGTTACTCCTTTCTCATAGATATAATTATGTCACTAATCAAGAATGAGCTATTCTTCATTAGTGTGACTTCTTGAATCACAAGTCGTAAAAACACAGATTAATGGGAAACTTAAAGAGTTGACTATGGATGTTATTGTACAGATCTATGAAAAATAAAGTTACTTCTATTTCATTGTTTGCATTTATTGCATTAGCTCTGTGTGCATGTGTGGGCCACACTTTTTCATTTATTGTAATAAGCAATTCCATCTATGAATTCTGTAGCCTGAACAATTGAATAAAATTTTTGAGCTTTGTGGAGCCCCGGATGAGGTTAACTGGCCTGGGGTTTCAAAGATTCCGTGGTATAACAATTTCAAACCATCAAGGCCAATGAAGAGACGGCTCAGGGAGGTTTTTAGACAGTGAGTAACTCAACTTGTACTAGAAACTTGATTGAATTTGGGTGCCAGGAAAAAATGATTGAATGTATATCCAATGGCTATTCTTATCTTGGATATTTTTTTTGTCCTGTTCTCCTTCAATAGCTTTGACCGTCATGCTTTGGAATTATTGGAGAGAATGCTGACCCTTGATCCTGCACAGGTACCATTGCATAAGATCCTGCTCTCACCATTTGCTTTAGTTTGTTCGTGTGCTTGGGAGCATCAATCTATGATTAGACCTAATGTTTTGCTATCTGAATCCTGTTTTTGTTTGATTGATCGTATAAACTGCATTTCCTCAACTGTAGAGCAATAATGAAATAGTAAACCTGAACCCATAAATGCAGTGCCTTGAATGCTAATGGAGTTTCTATTGTTTTTCTTTTGCACATAATATTTATGATCTTCAGGCTCTTGGAACTCATCTTTTGTCTTTGGTATACTGTATACCTCATTCATGTTATTATCTTAAAATAGAGAATATCAGCCAAGGATGCATTGGATGCTGAATATTTCTGGACTGATCCATTACCCTGTGACCCCAAGAGGTTTCTCTCTTCCTTGATCTTGTTCTGTAGTAAAACATGATATTTGTGAACTGTGACCTACTAGCGCTACGATGTGTTTTTGACCTTTGTTTCTTATATTGTTTTAGTTTACCCAAATATGAATCATCACACGAGTTCCAAACAAAGAAAAAGCGCCAGCAACAAAGGCAGCACGAAGAAAATGCAAAACGTCAAAAACTGCAGCATCCACAGCCGCATAGCCGCTTGCCACCCATTCAACAATCTGGGCAGGCTCGTCCTAATATGAGATCAGGGCTCAATCAGCCAATGCATGGTTCTCAGCCTCCGGTTGCTCCAGGTCCTAACCATCACTATGGGAAGCCCCGTGGACCTCCTGGTGGGCCAGGCAGGTATCCGAGTGGAACAAGTGGAGGATACAATCATCCAAATCGTGGGGGTCAAGGTGCTGGAGGAGGGTATGGGAGTGGACCATATCCTCCACAGGGACGTGCCCCACCTTATGGTTCAAGCGGACCTCCTCGTGGTGGAGGCAGTGGATATGGAGTTGGTGCTCCAAATTATCCTCAAACTGGTCCTTACAGTGGTTCTGCCGCTGGTCGGGGCTCTAACATGATGGGTGGAAACCGTAATCAACAGTATGGTTGGCAGCAATAGAGTTTGTATAGTTGATTGCAATTTATACGAGGTTGAAAGAGAGGGCAAACAATTCAAGGTTCAATTCCAACAATAAGAACCTATTGAGATGAGCTTCAAGGGAACAAACATGATACAAGTGGTCACGAGTATATTGATGTACATTTTCCAATAGTATTGAGTTTGCAACCTTATTGAGATTTGATAATATACAAAAAAGAAAAGCAAATGCAAGCTATTCCATGTGTATCACCGAGCCTTGCATGTATCCACAAGACAAGTCCGCCTGATTACATACTATGCAATGTGATATATCATTCAGGATTAAGAGTTTTTTTAAAATCATAAATAGCATTATCTTTGTTCTTAATTTTAATATATGTTTGTAATGTTCCATTTTGTAAGCTTTTGCAGTAACATGCAGAAGTGTCTAGTATTTTCTGCAAGGTTAGACTGGTTCTGGCAGATTGGAATTTCTGACAACTTGGAATTTATGCTAGGAATAGTTACACCAATAAGACAGTAACTTGGTGGGAGTAGTCAAGATTACAGAATCTAGATAACGTATTTAGACTCTTATTGAACTGTTTATTAGACTTCAGGGAAGTCCATATTCTTTCCAACTGTATCAGGATCCGGAGGATTGGTATTTATGAAGGCTTGACATACTTGAATTTGCAGAAATGGAAAGGTTGAATAATTACATAGTTTACATATCAATTCCTCTTTAACAGATCAAAAAATAACCAAACTTTCCTTCTGCTTAAATCGATCCCATCAGTTAAATTCTCTTCCTTTTCATCTCTACTGAAACAATTTTCATACGTCCCACCCTACATTCTTGCACAATCTACCATTAGCCTTCATCTCTTTCTAAACTCGATCTAAGCACACCATTCTCCGATCAATCCTATCACCTTTACATAACCCCTTTGATGAAAATCACGTAAAATTAACTCTCTTCTTAAAAAATTTATGTACAAATAATATAGAACCTAAAAATTCAATTTTGGTGAAAAAAAACCAGTGCTCCAAAATTCTTCAATTCTAATCCTCTTGAATTGCTGATCTTGAGAAGTTTAAATGGATTCCACCTGAATGATCAATTTGAAAAAAGTTTGATCCAATTTAAAGGTCCAACCTAATCTTTTCCTGTCTTCTCTGCCTTTCTAAGTCACGAATAACTAAGTTTTACAAAGCTAACCTTATTCAACCCAATAAACCCATACTCAACCCAACCCTAAGCAAATTCTGTTCAGATCTTCTGTACCCAACACCCTATTCTATTCTTATTTTGTGTCAAAAACAACGTCGTTTTTGATATAAATAGACATAACACCCTATTCCAACCTCATTATGCGCTAAAAACGACATCATTTTTGATATAAATAGACATAAAATGACGTTATTTTTAGCGTAGAATAAGGTTGGAACAGGGTATTAGGTACAAAAAATCTGGTGCCAAGCAAATGGACTTTATCTGACTTAACTCATTTTTGATATAAATAGACATAAAACGATGTTATTTTTAGCGTAGAATAAGGTTGGAACAGGGTGTTAGGTACAAAAAATCTGATGCCAAGCAAATGGACTTTATCCGACTTAACTCAGTTAAACCAAACTTAACTCCGACTCAGAAAATTTCATCCCACTTTGTCCCCTAGTCTTCCATTAGAGAAATAAAATTCTCTCACCTAATAGGCATTCATTAGACAAGTTTAAAGGGGTTAGTCCCGATCCTTCCTCTTCAAGAGGGTAACATACTTCTTTCCACTTGACATTAGTCTTATGGTGACCTTCCTTTCCCCCACACCAAATAGATTTCCTAATCTCCTTTTCGATGGTCTTAATAATCCCTTCGGCTAGGAAGCAATGTGAAGCTCACAATACACATGCAGAGAACTTAGAATGAATCTAATATCTAAACTCAATCTCAACGTATCTTATTACACAAGACACCTTGTTTTAGAAGAGTCATTAATATACGCAGCCTTCTTTTTGTATATATATTTTTTATAAAGAGACAGTTTTTGTTAAACTTGTGACCTTCCGATCACAAATAAATAACTTTACTAATTACTTCAAAGCTTACCTTATCTCTTTATCTCAATGAAAATAAAATTTTAAGAGAGTGATTATTTAATCAATATTCTTATTTTCATGTAAAAATATAATTTTAAATCTTGATAAAAAAGCATAAAATTTTCATCAGTTATTTTGAATCTTGATGAAGAAAAACACAAACTTTACATCAATTATTTAATCCTCCGTCACATAACACTACCTGCTTTTAACTTTACCTCCAAATCATTCTTACCACTATAAGGTCTCAGGTCACCACATGGGTTGGCTGATTCAGTCCTCACTAAGTCAATTTTCTTGTTATCCACTACGACTTTGTTATGTGCGCTAGAGTACTCTAGACAATTTCAAAATGAACGTTGTAGTTGAAGTCATAATAATCCTTACTCAGGAGTAAGCAAAAGATCGCTCTCGTCGGCCACAACAAGTGGACTGATTTGTGATAGTTTAGGTGCTTGACTTGAAGGCTTTGTGCAGAATATTGAATGGTGTTCCTCTCTCTCTATTAAACTTTGGGGAGTTTTTTCAGGACTCAACCTTGCCTAAAACCTAAGTCATCATCGAATCGAATTAGAGGTCAATTTGCATGTGGTGATTTATTTACTATCATCCCTGTTTCAACGAGAAATGTCTCTTAATTCTCTCGTCCTGGGTATCAATAAATTGTTTACTCGTAAATGGGTAGTCTTACCTCGACATATCTATAGGGAAGATAATAGGTGTGCGGACTGACTCACTAACTATACCAAGCATTTTGACATCGAGATCACTACTTTTGATATTACACCCATAAAGTGCCTCTCAATTCTTTTAGAAGATACGTCGGGGGTTTGTCGCCCTATGCTCGTTATATAATATATCTCGTGTTTTCTCTCCATTTATATAAAAAAAAATCCTTACTCATTCTATGACTTCTGACCACTTAATTGGTGGACAAAAATTAATATATAAATATATCAATCACTGTATTGAATAATTCACTAATTGGTTATTCAATTAATTTATAAAAATTCATCAATTAGTGTATTATGGTTTCATAATGCACTAATTTAGTTTTATATATAAATGTTCCTTTGGCTTAAAACACTAATTAAGCCAAATGAATCTTTATAGTTTACATTACCACCATTCTCTTCATTTCCATGTCTGCGAGTGATTCTTTTACAATCTTCCAACTTCCTGTGCTGCCAGGCAAATTCTTTAGAAAATGAAATTGACAGGATTGCTTTGCCCAAATTCAAGAGTGGGATATACAACTACCCTTTCGGGGTCCTTAACTCCTGAAATGATTTCTATTCCTTCTGCATCTGTTATGGTATTATAAGCAGTCGTCGACATCAACGAGTCACCCTTGAACATATATAACTGGACAGAGATTTGTTGGAGCTATATCGCCGTACATCGGAAACCTTAGTTTTCTCAGGAATCTGGTGTTGGAAAAGAAATACACTTACTGGAGAGATTCCACAGGAAGTTCGCAACTTATTTCGGTTGAGATACTTTGATCTGAGCCAGAACATTTAAGAGGGAGACATTCCCAGCAACTTTACTTGCTGAACCAAGCTCCCGGTACGTAATACACTTAGCCGCCAACAAGCATGCTGGAAAAATCTCTGAAGGCATTGGCTCTCTTGTGGAGCTGGCGTATGTGCCTCTTTATGGGAACAAGTTGATATAAAATTTACCAGCTTCACTTGGCAACCTGACATTAGTCTATATTTTTTTGTGTCGGAGAAAAGAGTTTGGTGGGGGAGCTTCCTGTTCAAATTATCAAGCTTAGCACGCTTCTCAATTGGACTCGATAGTATTTCTGGTACAATTCTTGAGACTATTTAATATTTCAGCACATAGCGTCTTTTCAATTGCTGATAATTAAATTTGCGGGACTGCATTATTTGACTGTAAAATAAAAATAAAATTTTAATGGATATAGTTTTTTTTGGTAGCTAAAATACAACTTTTCAAGAAGTTCAAATTTAGAGCTTTTAAAAAAATGTTTTTTCAATAAATTTTTCATATGCCTATTATTTTAGTCTCTTTTGTCCTTATATTTTACACATAATTCTCACAATACTCTCACAAACTCATCTTCACGTTTATTTTATGAATTATATAATAGTATTTGACATTTTTATATATTTTAATATTGGTTTTCCTTGCGTTATAATCTATATAAAAGATTTGGTTAGATATATTTGCATTTATGTTTTATATAGTTTAAAATTAGATAATAATTAATATATTGTGCTTTGCATATTGTTTAATATACTTTAAATAATATTTATATGTATAAATAATTTTTATTACAAAACAAAATATAATTAAAATTAAAAGTGTTTTTTATTTTTATATTGCTAAACAGTATATTACATGAAGCTCTTTTAAAAAAGTTCTTTTTTAAATGGCAGCCAATTCTGTCAACTTAGAAAAGCTTTTCTTATAAAAGCTCAAAAGTTCCGTTGACAAAAGCTCTGCTAATATAAGCTCATCCAAACAAGTACTTAGACATAAACATGTTGTCCGGTCAAGTTCTATTTTCCATAGGCAGCTTTGTCATTTTGCACCTTCCAAGGGTATCAAAACAAACTTCTTCATTCCTCTCTCGACGTGCCTTCTAAGCAAGCACTCCAGGACTCTGTGCAATACACAAAGTAGTATTCCACGCTCCCCAAAAATGGCAGTTGCATCTTATTTCAACAACAGCTATGGTTGTAACTAGTATGGAGACAACTCTAGTTGAACCTCGCAAATTGAACACTATATTCTTCAGCAACTTGTCCTTCTGAAGAAGTTTTGGCTTTTGCTGATTAACGATGAAGTAGCTTAATCCTCCGTTATAGTTTCCCTAAGTATTGATAAGGGTACTATTCTACTAATTTTATTTGGAATGGTTAGTGAAGTTTAACTTCTGTTGTGATTCTTTTATTTAAAAATGAAAATATATAGATTTGATTATTTTAAACATATTCTTATTTTATTTTATAAAACACAATTTTAAATTGTGATGAATACAAACTTTTCATATTTTCATAGTTGAGATCAAGTCAATAATAACATGTAGATAGGACGTTGGTCCTTTTATCTTTTCATTCACATGTTTTTTCTTTAATTGGATGCGCTTTATCCTCTTGGCATATAAATAAAGTCATTTAGCATAAGGAGATTTGTTATTTGTTATGATTATTCCTAATTAGATATATAAAAATTAATTTAGCATATTAAGTTCAAAACTAACTTCTAAAAATATTTTTTTTTCAGAAACCTGGAATCAAGTTATGTTGAAGGACTTGGCTACTTGATGCCGAAGACTGCATGTGATACCCTATCAGCTGCAGAAAGAATTGGAATCATTTTTTTGCAGAAGTTAAAGATTCCAAAAGGGTATATCCCACTCTTGAATTGGAGCAAAGCAATCCTATCACTTTCATCCCATGAAGAAATGGCCTGACAGCATAAAGAGAGTTGGCTGGAAAGTAAAGGGATCACTCGTAGACATGCAAAAGAAGAAAGAATGCTACTAATGTTAAGATTCATTTGGCTTAAACTGTGAATAAGCTCTTTGTTTTTTTTTAAAATTATGTTTGATAATTTAAAATAAACACTCATCAATTTAATTGTAATTCAACTATAATTTACAAGAGAAAACCACTTAAGACCTTTTCATGTAACATATGACTTAAATTTGGATGTCAATGTGAACCTCGCGTATAAAGAGTTGTCACGTCAGAAATCTACGTCCTAATAAATTTCTTTACAATAGCATTTACTTTGCACACCAAATCTAACTAAATCTTTTAATGTATGTTGTCTTCACCACAAAGCAACTTAGGTGGGTACTTAATGATGCCAAAAGTACTTAGTCATCTTCTCCTGCATGTAGTCTTGGTTTCATAATTCTCTACTGATGTTTGTTTACCGGATTGGTAGAGGAATGATCGTTGGTTATCCACCTAATTAAATGTCAATTTAATTACTACTATAAAACAAGACACACAATATGAAGAACATTGTTTAAGTATCATACTTTATCGAGTTTCAGCCTCCAATGCGATCAGATCATCGTGTAGTTTCCTGAATTTCGCCACGAGAGCTGGTTCTCCTCCAGCTTGATCCTCGCATTTCTGATATCTGCAGTGGAAACAAATAACAGTTTTCATCTTCTGTTTTCTTTCTGTTTTATCGAATGTATCTCTAATGTTCAATTAGATAAGCGGTAAAAGAGGATCTTCCAATCTATGCTTGATAAGGCTGTACATAATCTTCTGGCAATCAATGCCAACTGCTTTCTCAACAGCCTGCACATTAATTGCGCACTTGTCACTCAAGGATTGTAACAAATCAAATAGCTTAATCCTCCATTACAGTTTTCCTTTCAATTATTGATAAGAACACTTATGAATTGTGTTAACGATTTTATTTGAATCGGTACGTTGGTGGTTTTTAACTTATGCTTCCTTAATATAAAAGTAAAAATAGATTCCCAAAGAAAATGATTATTTTTTATCAATACTTTTATCTTTAGTTTGCAAAAATACTGAATTTGGATTAAAAAAACACAAATTTTTATTAATTATTTTAAATAATTGAGGTCAAGTCAACTATAACATGCAGAGGGGACGTTTACCCTTTGACCTTTTAAATTCACAAAGTGTTTTACCTTTAGGTTTTGTCCTTTTGACATATGAACAAAGTCATTTAGTATGAGGAGATATATTTTTTTATATAGTTATTCATAATTAAATATTTATAAATAAATCTAGTATATTAGGTTCAAAAAATTAAAGAATCGGACTTTTAAAATCAAATTAATTTAAAAATTCGAAAGCCAAGTATTAAAAGAGGAAAAGAAATTACAATTCAAATATATCCGGATTCCGGATAGTCCATCCATTAAAAGGATTGACATTGATGCAGTGTGTGGAGAATGAGCAAATTGCACATATATTTGTGAACGAAGTTGTTTTGACGCCACTCCAACAGCACTACTAATAGCTACTGTACACCATGAGATTGACTTTATTTTAATAATACCACCATCAATTATTGGTCGTCCCATTATTAGAATTTCTAATATGGGTAAAGTGTAGAGCTATTGACAATAATTGAGCTTGGATTAACTATTGTCAAAATAACTTAATAATTGACCCTTATCACTTATAAACCTTTCACATTTTCATGTTTAGTTAATATGAGATACTTTAATACCCCCCTCAAGTGCAACTGAGATTGAACATCCAGTTGTCACTTGAAATAAACGCAGTGGTAACCAGATTGGGCCACTGAGATTGGACATCCAGATGGACAATCGAGAAATTAAGAATCTGGGCCAAAACTGTTCTGATATCATATTAGAATCTTTAATATGGGTAGAATGTAGATCCCATTAATAAAAATTTGGTTTGGGTCAACTATTGCCAAGATAACTAGAACTAGTTATTTAGATACTTGACTCTTACTACTTATAAACTTTTAATTTTTTATATTTAGTTAATATGGAATACTCTAACACTCTAACTCCAGTAATATCACCATTAGCTATTAATGGTCACCATTGGTTTGGCACCACTCCAATAGCATCACTTAATTAAGCTTTTGACTTAGATGACCCAACTTATAATTAGGAAGAGTCAAATGATTATCACTCTACAATAGTGGGTTATGCTCAAAGTGTTTCCACTGGTTTGGATGGAAAAACTGAACACAGAAAAGGAATGATCTTTTGCTTTTGCTGATTTACGATGAAGTAGCTTAATCCTTCATTATAGTTTTCCTTCTAGAATTAAAAAGAACACCCATGAATCCTGCTAATGATGTTATTTATTGTGGAATTTAACTTTGGGTTATAGATTTCCTCCAACTACTAAAAAAAAGGGGTTATGAATTTTACTAATTATTTTATTTTAAATAGTTGGTAAAATTTTAATTTTAATTATGTTTTCTTGAAAATAAAGATAGACCGATCAATATTCTTATTTTTATTTTGATGAAGAATACAGACTTTTTATCAATTATTTTTTGAATATATATAAAATCATTTATTACGAAAGATTCATTTTTTATATTGTTATTCATATCTTAAAATTTAGCATAGAAAATTCAGAAATTGAATAACCAAAGTTATAAGCATAATTATTAATTTGTTCATCAATATTTGGAACAAGTATATGCTTAAAGAGTTGGTTCCAACGACTGCATGTGATACCGTACTAGTAGCAAAAGGAATTGGAATCACTCGGGGAGTTCAAGAAATGGCTTCATAAAAACAAGACAATAGAAAATAATATAACTGAGATGGACAATAAGCATAAGAAATGAATTGTTAAATTCATCGTGTAAATAACAAAGAGAGAGAAGTGCTAGTTTTTGTTGGAAAATCCCTTAAGCTTGCATATTTTTACGAAATAAATGGTCAAATTAACTAGATCTTAGGCAAATTTAATTATAATATTTAGTGCTTAATTTTAGGAATAAGTTTAGAGATATTCTTGTGATATTTAGCAAATATCTAAGATTTTCCGTTATATTTCAGCTCTATAATAAGCTTTGTTTATGTCAATAATACAATGGTGTTCTACGACAAAATATTTGCTTTCTCTTCTCTTTTATTCACTTATTATGTTTCAGCTCTATAAAAACAACATGGTATCAGAGCATTTTTCTTAAGGGACCTGTGAGATGAGCGAAACCAAAGCACAAACTTGATTTACAACCCATAATTATAACAAGAATTACAACCATCTTCAAGCAATGGAGATTGAAACACAACTGTCTTAAAGTGCACCACCAATTTTTGATGGTGAAAATTATCAAGTTTGGGCTATTCAAATGAAAGCTCATCTTGATGCTATGGATGTTTGGGAAGTTGTGGAGGACGACTATGAAGTGCCTCCATTGCCAACAAATCCTACAATGACTCAAATTGAGATGCACAAAGAAAGGAAAAATAGGAAGTCTAAAGCCAAAGTCTGCTTGTTTTCTGTTGTTTCAAACAGTGTATTCACAAGAATTATAAATCTAGAGTCGGCAAAGGATATCTAGGATTACCTAAAAAAGGAATATCAAGGCAATGAAAGAACAAAGAGCATGCAAGTGCTCAACTTGATCAGAGAATTTGAAATGCTGAAGATGAAAGAGTCAGAAACCATTAAAGAATACTCCAACAAGTTGCTCGGCATAGTAAACAAGGTGAGGTTATTAGGTAAGGATTTTTTTGATGAAAGAATAGTCCAAAAAGTTCTTGTAACCTGACCTAAAAAATATGAATATAAAATTTCTACATTAGAAGAAGCTAAGGATCTATCAAGCATGTCTTTGGCAAAATTAGTAAATGCACTACAAGCACAAGAACAAAGGAGGATGATGAGTGAAGAAGGAATCATTGAAGGTGCTCTGCTATCAAAAGAGTAAAATTCAGGAGAAGACAAAAACAAGAGTTTCAACAAGATCGACAACAACAACAACAAAAACACTGATGATTCATATCCACCGTGCTCACATTGCAAAAAACAAATCATTCACAAAGAAAATGTTGGTGGAAGCCTGATATCAAATGCAGAAAATGTGGACAAATTGGGCATATGGAAAAGATTTGCAAGTCACAAAATGAAGAGGCAAAAGCAGTACATCAAGAGGATAAATTATTTTGATGTTAAAGCTCTGAAACTCTTAAGGCAAGGAGGAGTTCATTGGAAAATTCCTTAGGCTTTCAGATTCTTATGAAATAAATGGTCAAATTAACTAGATCTTAGGCAAATTTGATTATAATATTTAGCGCTTGATTTTAGGAATAAGTTTAGAGATATTCTTGTGATATTTAGCAAATATTTAAGATTTTCCATTATATTTAAGCTCTATATAATGAGCTTTGTTTATATCAATAATACAATAGTGTTCTACGACAAAACCTTTGCTTTATCTTCTCTTTTATTCACTTATTATGCTTCAACTCTATAAAAACAACAGTTTTCCATATCAATTTTTCTTAGGCAAAACTTCTAGTTGATTTTCCTTGCACCCTGAAACAAATAGGAGAGGGGTGATATTTCCAAGAGTAAAACAAATGTCTTATTGAGCGAGCTGATACAACAGTAATAACGTTCCTAACAAACATGATCGTCTAAAAAGCTGCTTCTTCTAAACTAAAGCATCTTTATTCTGAAAAATGTCGTACTATTAAAATATAGTGCTTTGCTAAGGAATGATATCACTTGTAGGGGGCTCCAACCAATAACGTTCACTCAATCAATTTATAAGTAATAAAGGTTTCGAACTCTCTCACTTAAGAATACCTCACAAAATAACCACAACTAAAACTTTTCTAGCTGTCTTTATAAAAAAAATCCTCTCTCTAATTTCTAAAACTGAGTATAATTAAATTGATACACAAACATATACAAACCTTTATTATACTAATTTATACTAATAATATAAAAAAATATATTTGGACTCTAAAATTCCGTGCAACTCATGTCTCTCAATCTTATCACTAAATCTCAAAATGATAGGATTTTACATGCATCTTGACACAAGCATGTGTCTCTCAAACACGGGTGCATATTCCAAAAAAGCTTTAACTCATCGATTTTTGTGTCAAACATGCTCAACCTTCATTTCTTTTGATTTATGAAGACAACACTTCCGAATTCCATATTTAGTAAATTTCTTCAAGCTAATCTTCATAAAATAGAGCCAGACCCACAACACTATCCCCTCTGGATCATTTCGGAGGAGAAATCTACCCCTAATTAATCACTTAAAAGTCATCCGAGCAATCTTAATACAAAGCTAAAGCTTAATCCTGGAAACGACATTCGACTTTAAGTGGCTGAATTTCTTAAAGATTCTCTGGCGCCCCTTTAGTATTGACTAGTAAATATTTCAAACTAGGATATCTTGTCAAATTTGCTTCTTCTCTTTATTTGACCTTCAAAGTTGGACCTCTTCAAACACTTAAGTAGGTTGCTCCCCTTACTTATAAGCTTATTGACACCTTCTTCATAATCCACTCATACAAATCATCACTATCAGGCTGCCTCTAAGCGTGATCAACTTGTGTAAGTTCATATTCGCCTTCCTCACTTGTAGGTTGATAAAAAAATGTAAAAACATGAGTCATATCTTTATTGTTGAAATACCTACTAATTGTAATCTTGTCTTTAATGGTGAGATACACACCCATCTCATGTTCATAAAAGACTAAGTTTCTACTTCTAACAACCTTCTAATTTTCTGGATCATAGAGCCTATAACCAAAATCTTCATGACCATATCCAAAAAATACACAAGAAGTAGTCTTCGAATCCAACTTCGATCTATGTTCCTTCATACATGCTTGAAGGCCTTGCATCCAAACACCCTTAGATGCAATATCCTTCCTTGTTGTCATTCTCTCGAGAATGTCAAGATATAAAGAGATTGAAGGAGTTTTATTATTCACATACATTATGGATTTGACTGTTTAACCCTAAAAGGACTTCGATGGTTTTTACATTTGGGGCATACACCAAACCTGTGCTATAATGGTTCTATTTGTCCTCTCGACAATACTATTGTGATGTGGGGTACAAGGTTCTGTCTTCTCATACCTTATATTATGTCTTGCACACTATTTTTCAAACTCATTGGGATAAGTGATTTTTTAGCTTGCAACTTAATCCCCTTCTCACTATTGTGTTCCAATCTCTAGTGTTATAAATTCAGTGAAGTGCTTTTTGAATGGCAATTAATTGTTTAAAACATACCTTCTAGTGTATCCTGTACAAGGTGCATCACAATTCATTACGAGCAATCTTAAATGCTCCTTTAGATAGCTTCTACTATCTATTACCAAATGAGAGTTGGTATCCCTCTTAGTCAAGAACATTCACAAACAAAAAATTGAGACGCAAGGGTAGAATATGTCAAACACCTCTAAAGGTCAATACGTTCTTAATGTTAGTTTGAACTTTATTGTCAACTGTACCGATGATGCTCGTAGAGTTTTGATTGTCCATCTTTACACTTCTAAATTATTACTCTTTTATTTGGTGAATTACTTCCTCTTTGGAACCTAATGGTAGGATGCTCCTATATCAACAAGCCACTCTAAATCTGAGTGACTAATGTGGAGACATTCACTATTTGCACAAATTAATGACACTTTATCATCCGTGCTTGATATCATTGTTGTAATGTTATTATTATCTCTATCCTTCTAGTTGTCTTGCTTCTTCTAGTCTCTCTTCCACTTGTAGGAGAATCTCTTTATATGATCAGGTTTGGTGCAGTAATGACAAATTTTGGTCTCTTTGCCATCTCTTGACTTCAACCTGTTCTTTGACTTGTCCTATCCTTTGGGATGTCTGCTCTTTCTTCTTCTTCTTCTTCTTATGTTCTTGACCACAGGAGCCTACATATTTTCTACACCAATTTCCTTCCTCCTAATCTCTTTATTAAACATGTTGTCTTTAATAACATCCAAATAAAACACCTCATTTAGAGTGTACTTGTTGATAATCAGAACTAAAGTTTCCCATTTATCTGGTAATGAACTTAACAGAAAATATGATTGTAATTCATTACCAAGGACAATCTTCATAGTGGTCAACTTGTTGATGATGTCTTAAAATTTTCTGAAATGCTTCGATACTAATTTTCTAGCCTTCAATTTAAGGTTTACAATCCTTTTAATCAAAGAGGCCTTATTTTGAGCAGTTTTTCTCTCATAAAGACCCTCTAACTTCTTTGACAACTCTAAAGGATCTGTCTATTGAGATATATGATTGAAGATGTTGACATTAATTAACTGTCTAATAGTTCCCAAGGTCTTCCACTTCAACTTCTCCCAGTCTATATCTGTCATCTTCTCTTGCTTAGATGGGACATTAACTTTTTATACTACTATCCCATCAATTGGATCATAAAGATCCTTGCAATACGAGAGAGCTTCCATTATAGGTCACCATATCCATTTGTTATTTGACATCAATTTCATCATAAAGCTATTTCCTCTCTCCATACCAAAGGCTCCAAACCACTTGTCAGATTCTGATACCACTTGGTGAGGCTCCAATTAGTAATGCTTATAAGATTTTTGAGTTCGCTCAACCAATAACAAACTACTCTCACAATAAAGATGACAAAATGATAACAAACACATGATTTTAAGGTGGAAAATTTTCTAGTATATAGGTAAAAATTATAGGAAAAAATTGACAGGGAATATCATCTCTCAAAATGCAGAAGCAGAGGAGTGTGATTTTCCAATAGCTGACATCTTAGGAGATTTTTGTGTGCAATCCAAAACTGCAAAATTGAAATCAACAAGAAAGAGAAAGCAAATTCCCAAATATTAGGGGGCTTTCCCCAAATAAGGCAGTCTTAATGTGAAACATTAGGAGTTAAACGACCCTCATAAACAAGAAATAATGAATGAGTCTTTCGATGAAAATGAAATATAAGCGGTACTTATAGTTGTTTCTTTTTGTTGTCTATCCTGCAAACAGTTATAATATCATACTTATGGAGTTTTTGTCATATTGTAATATGATAGTAGGCTTAATGCCTTGAATTCATTGTAATGTAGATGTAGTTTTAACTATAATTAAAATTATTTTTCATTTTTTGAAAAAAAAGATACGAATGATAAATGTTTCGAGCTCTCTCACTTAAGAACACCTTACAAAACAGTTACAACTAAAGTTTTTTCTAACTCTTTCTACAAAACTTCCCTCTCTTAAAAATATATGACACACACACACACACACACACACACACACACACACACACACACACACTCCTAAAAAATTTCTAAAAACTAAATTTTAATAAAACTATGATTTAACAATGCTATTTGGACTTAAAAAATTTTCTTTTATAATGTAAAACATCCCATGTAACTTATGTCTCTCAATCTTATCTTTAAATCTTAAAAGGATAAGATTTTATGCACACATTTAACACAAATGTGTACCTCCCAGACACAAGCATGTATTCTAAAAACAGCTTTAATCCATTGGATAAACTACGAATAAATCCACTAAAATTGACAATAGCAAGATATAAACAATAAAGGTTTTGAACTCTCTCACTCAAGATCACCTTATAAAATAACCACAGCTAAGGCTTTTCTAAGTCTCTCTTTAAAAAAGATAATTTCTTTTGATTTATCAAGACAACTAGTACTTCTAAAGCCCATATTTAGTAGTTTTCTTCAAGCTAACATCCATAAATAGAGCTAGACCCACAAAACTACCCCTTAGCTCATTTCCAAGGAGAAATCTACTACCCCATTAATCCCTTAAAAGTCATTCCAGTGATCTTACTAAAAAGCTCAAGCTTCCTTTTGGGAACCACATTTGACTTTGAGTGAATGAAATTCTTGAAGATTCTTTGGCTTCCGTTTAGTCGTGACTAGGAGATATTTCAAACTAGGATATCTTGTTGAAGGACTCTTCTTCTCCAACACTTGAGCGAGTTGCTCCCCCTGCTCATCATGCTCATTGACCCCTTCTTCATCATACACAAGATGTGGCTCATGAGAATCATCACCATTAGGTTGCCTCTAAGAGTTATCACCCTGTGTAAGTTCATACTTGCCTTCTTCACTCAAAGGTTGATCAATAGAAGTAAAAACATAAGTCATATCTTTATTATCGAAATACCTACTAGATGTAATCTTGTCTTCATTGGTGAGAAATGCCCCTATCTCATGTGCATAAAAGACTAAATCTTTGCTTCTAACAACCTTTTAATTTTCTAGATTGTAGAGCCTATAACCAAACTCCTTATCATCATACCCGAAAAATACACAAGGAGTAATCTTCGAATCTAGCTTCAATCTCTGCTCCTTTTATACAAGCTTGAAGGCCTTGCATCCGAACACCCTTAGATGCAAGTAAGTTGGATCCTTCCTTTTTCTCACTCTTTTAGGAATGTCAAGATCTAAATGGATTAAAGCAGTTCTATTATAAACATACAATGTGGATTTGACTGTCTTACCCTAAAAGGACTTTGATAATTTGACATTTGGAGCATACACCAAACCCTCTCCATAATGGTTCTATTCATCCTCTTGATAACTGTTGGGACCCGATCTCAGGAACCGGATCCCAACCGGAAAACAGAAAATGGAGCGAAACAAAGTGCAAAAAGTTACGAATCGGAATCGACAAAACAGATGTCCGACATCCGGAAACGTGCATCAGATAAAAACTATTGAGTCGCGTTGGAAACCTTAGACTAATCCCAATCCGAAATCCGGTATAATTTTTTTTATTCTTATTCTTTTCTTTTTCATCTTATTCATCTTAAATCCATTGTCATACTAATCTGTTCTCATGCTCCTTATTCAAACTCATTCAAATTAAAAGCAAAATACTTTTCACTCTTGGAAAATTAACCTTATACAAATCTCAACTACTTAATCATATTCTTATATATTCATATAAAACCTCAAACTCATTTTTAAACCCAT
>JAOSBP010000204.1:2892584-2928747 GCA_027563825.1 Erythroxylum mucronatum
GCCATGTAAAGCTCGGATTATACCCTAAATTGGCAGATAAGAAATCACCAGTAGGAAAATATTTAGCACGAAAAATACGATAAAGCAACGAAGTCGGAGAATGCATAAGACGCCATCCTTGCTTAGCAAGCATAGCAAGGTTGAAACATCGTAGATTCCGAAAACCAAGTCCACCATCCTGCTTCTTTTCACACATTCGATCCCACCTTAACCAATGAACCTGATGAGTACCATCAGCCTTACTACCCCACCAGAAAGAATTCATCATACGTTGCAACTCATCACACAGGGAGATCGGAAGCAAAAAAACACTCATACAATAAGCGGGAATAGCCTGAAGAACAGCTTTAATCAAGATCTCCTTACCGGCTCGAGATAAAAATTTATTCCTCCAATTCTGAATACGATGCCATAGTTTATCGCGCAGAAAAGCAAAAATAGCTTTCTTATTACTCCCAACCATCGATGGCAAACCCAGATAACGGCTATGATCAAGTGGAGCGTGGACATCAAGTATGTTTGATAGAATGACCTTCTGCACCTCGAAAACATTAGAGCTATAAAAGATACCCGACTTATGTAAGTTGACAGCTTGACCAGAAGCTTGCTCGTAAATACGAAGTAAATCCCGAATCACACGACACTGTTGTTCCGTAGCCCTGAAGAAAAGAAAAGAATCATCGGCAAATAATAAATGAGAAACCGAAGGACTATTACGACAAATAGAAATCCCCGTAATAGCTCGCCGTCGCTCCGCATCAGTCAACAAGGCCGATAACCCCTCTGCACAAAGAACATATAAATACTGGGATAGCGGATCACCCTGTCGCAGACCACGCGAAGAAACAATTGGGCCAACCGCATCTCCGTTAACAGTGACTGAATAGCTAACATTACGAACACACATCATAACCAATGAAATCCACCGTGCATCAAAGCCCAAAGCAACCATCATACCCTCAAGGTAACCCCAATCAATCCGATCATAAGCCTTGCTAATATCAATCTTAAGTGCAACATCACCACCAACACGTCCAGTGCGCTTTTTCATATAATGGATAACCTCAAAAGCAACCAAAATATTATCAGTGATCAAGCGACCCTTAATAAAAGCAGACTGAGACTCAGAAACAATACGAGGGAGAAGCTTCTTCAATCTATTCGCAAGAACTTTAGCAACAATTTTGTACAAGACATTACATAATGAAATAGGGCGCAAATCCTTTACCGAAGTAGGGTGATCAACCTTAGGCACAAGAACAATGATAGTGTCTGTTAAAGAAGGAGGAAAGTGACCATCTGTCAACCAAACATTACCCGCCGTAACAACATCGGTCCCAATCAAATGCCAGAAGGTCTGGAAAAAAGCAGGGTTCAACCCATCAGGCCCCGGAGCCTTATCCGGATGCATCGAAAACACCGCACTACGAAACTCATCCGCAGTAAAGGGTAATAAGAGAGCGGCATTATCAGCCGACGTAACGCGAGAGTCAACTAGCCCAGTAACAGCTGAATAGTCAACAACTTCAGCCGTATAAAGATGTGCAAAATAATCCCGAAGAATGGCTCGAATACCCGCTCTAGTGTGCACCATGCTGCCACTACCATCGACGAGCTCAGAAATAGTATTACGCCGCTTCCTTGTGGATGCGGAAAGATGAAAAAATTTTGAATTGGTATCACCTTCCTGCAACCAAAACTCTTTCGCCCGTTGCTTCCAGGCAATTCGCTCCAAATCGAGTAATTGAGCTAACTCCGAGCGTAAAGTATTATAGACGTTACTATTAACTGATCGCACCTCCGTCAAACGTTTGTTAATCCGTTTCTTTTCAGCAACAAGAGCCTGATCAAAAGTACGACCCCATCGCTCCAAATCAGCACAAAGCTTCTGCTTCTTCATCATAATATCACCCGGACCAGCCCAAGCAGCCTCAACAACCGATAACAACTCGTCTTGCTTCAACCATTTATTTTCAAACCGAAACCGCCGCTTGTTCCACGATAAAGCAGTAGCGTCCGTGTTAAGCAAAATAGGAGAGTGGTCAGAAACTGAAGCAACACCTGTTTTGAGAATAGCATGCGCAAAATGTTCAAACCATGTCGTGTTTGCAACAGGTTGATCAAATTTTTATAACTTTTTTGAAAATCTATAATTTAATTTTTACAGTACTATTTAGTTATCATTTATTTTTTTTATCTTTTTTGTTAGAAACATTTTTTACTTAAAATATCATAAATACAGTTTTAAAATTATAAATAGACAAAAATTAATAAATATGTTTAAAATTTTATAATAATTAAATAATACTATAGAGAGTGCAATGATATTTTTAATAAATATAAGCATTAAAATGAGAAAAGCTAAATTATAAGAGAGTTTAATGTGTATAAATATATGATTATATTAGAACCAATAGTAGTGAATTCACTTTGTTGTAATTAAGAACGATGATAGGTTAAATTTAACATTTAAACCTACTTTTTAGAGATCATAATGGACCGACTCAGGACCAAATTGTTCGAAAGTTAATTTTTATAAACAAAACTATATCATTTTGCTAAAAAAAGTTATGTTTTGAGTAAGTTTGAGCTTGGATAACTTAAACTCGAACTCGAACCTAATTAAAAAAAGACTTTATTTTTTATTTTTAATTTTTAAAAAATTGACAGGCCATGCTTATAGGTCGACTCATTATTATCCCTAATATTTTTTAAAATTTAGATTAGTATTATAAAATTAAATAAAGTTTGGATTTTTTTTTACAAATTAAGTTTCAAAAGAATTAAAGTTAGAATTTTACTCTTGTACTATTTTCCTTCTAAAAATAGTTCATGGTTATAATTGGAGCTTTACTTAAGGAATTAAATCTTAGATAAAATGAATTTAGATTCTAATACATTGGAAAATAAAAAATAAAGAGATATTTAATTTCGATTTTAAGAATTCTTAAAGGAAGCTATTAAAATTTTAAATTACAAATTAAAAAATGTATTATCAACATATTAATACAAAAAATTGAAGAATCAAGTCAAATTTTTATAATTAAGAAGTATCATAATTTATAAAGATTAATTTGAATGAAAATAAAAATATTATTTTCTTTTTTATAAAACATAAAAAATAAAATTTCTTAATTTCTTGTTTTGAATATGAAATATGAAGAATTTATTTCATACTTCATATTTCATATTAAAAACAAAGAAAATAATCAAACGTATTAAAATGTGACTTTTGGCAAAGCAAGAAGGAGGACAGAATAGTCATTCTACTCTCAGCTCAATTCCCTCCACTGACCACCGTCGCCGCCGCTTCTCTATTTCTCCTCCGCCTGTTTTGCGCTCTTAAACCTCTCTCTCAGAACTCCCCAGTTTGTCTCCTTCTCGTTATATTGGGTTATATTTATAATGTTGTACATAATAGGTCTTGGTCTAGGCGACGAGAAGGACATAACGTTGAGAGGTCTGGAAGCTGTCAAGAAATGCGTAAGGGTTTACATGGAAGCTTACACTTCTCTTCTCTCCTTCGGACTTTCCTCTGATGGGCTTTCCACTCTGGTACTGAGAAACCAAAATGAAGAACTTTTGCTTTAATTGTCTTGTTGTGTGTGTGTGTGTGTGTGGTGAAGTAAAAGGTTTTTGTTTTTCTTTTGTTTTCGCAGGAAAGTTTTTACGGCAAACCCATTATAATAGCTGATAGAGAGATGGTTGAGGAGAAAGCCGACCAGATTTTGTCGGAAGCTCGATACTCCGATGTTGCTTTCCTTGTTGTCGGTGATCCGTTTGGGTACTGTCTTGTTCCTTTATGAATTCTGGGTTTTCGTGTGCATACAAAGCATGCTCTTATATTGGCCTCATTCTGTGTGTTCAAATGTTGATTTTGCATTAAGAAGGATTTTGAATGGTTAATACTTGATCATGGTTTTAAATTGCTGTTGCGGTCCGGAATGTTCCTGCGATTCACAATTTTGTTCGTATCTTTCATAATTGCTGCAATCGCCTGAACAAACAACCCGCATTCTGCAATTTATGACCTTGCAATCAATAGTTATGTAGTTATGTCTCTGAATTGTGACTGTTAAATTTCTAGTTTTTTCACTTGTTTTGGTTGCTGCTCTGCTTGTACTGGTGGTAGACTTGTATATAGTGTTTATATGTACAACTTATTGTGAAGTGCAGAGCTACAACACACACCGATCTTGTTGTTCGAGCAAAGCAATTAGGGGTTGATGTCAAAGTGATTCACAATGCATCAGTTATGAATGCAATTGGGATATGTGGGTTGCAGTTATACCGATATGGAGAGACGGTTTCAATTCCTTTCTTCACGGATAATTGGAGGCCTGATAGCTTCTATGAGAAAATTCAAAGAAACCGTGCAGTCGGATTGCATACACTTTGTTTATTAGGTGGGGAGCAATTGAAGTTTTTGTTCTGATATTTTAAAAGTCAATGTTTTGAGTGATTTCTGTTTTCATCGTGCTGTTGCTTACGTTCAATTGCAGATATACGGGTGAAGGAACCTTCGTGGGAATCCTTGTCAAGGTTCGTATTCACAGAATTTGCCATGCTTCAAAGCCGTATTCAGTTGAATTTTTCTGTGGTTCTGTTACTTCATTTGTTAAAGGTTTCTATTTTTCCACCCTGATTATTTTTCTGCATCTGTTAATTGAATTTTTAGAGGAAAGAAAAAGTATGAACCACCCAGATACATGACAATAAGCACAGCAATCGAACAGCTCCTGGAGGTCGAGCAAGGGCGAGGAGGTTCAGGTGAGGCAAATATGAACATGAACTTATTCTCCTATGAAACTTGTGAAGTTTACTTTTGTTAGCTTTAGGTTCCCATGGATTGAACTGTGGTAATGTTGTTATTTCTGTGTTTACGCAAACTTGTGGAGTGCAATCTGAGCCAAAACTTTATACTAACTACAACATTCAAATTCATCAAATCATCTTCTCTTGTAGTGTACGGTGAAAATACTGAATGTGTCGGGTTTGCTCGGCTTGGAAGTGAGGATCAGACGATAGTTGCTGGGACAATGAAGCAACTACTGAATGTTGACTTTGGAGCACCCTTGCATTGCCTTGTAATAACAGGCAATACCCATCCACTGGAAGAAGAAATGCTGGATTTTTACAGAGTTAAAGCCGAGACCGTAAACGGGAACAATCATGGGAATGCGTGATATTTTGGTCGGCGGAGGGTCTTGGTTTGCTTGCTTGGAACTGGATTGCCCAGTTGGAATTCGTCATATTGTTCCCAATTTTCAGGCATTTGTCGTGGAACTTAGTTATTTTTGGTTGGTTTCTGTTTTTGAATAAACCTCACAAGTACACCTCTTGGCTGGTAGTTTTTCTTTTTTTGGTGTACCCCTACAACATGAAAAGAAAATTTTCGACTATTCATATGACTGCATAGGCTTGGAACTTGTATATATCCGCTACAAAACCTGTTGTTCATCAATCATGAAGAAGCATAAGATCAAACATCCCCCCTTAAAAACTTACCTAAGCTAAACTCAGCTTCATCACTAACAATGTACATTTCTAGTAAAACTGTCAAGAGAAGACAGAAATGGAAAATGAACATCACAACATAGTCGTGGGTTTACCACATTTACTCTGCAACCAAGTTAGTCGAAGGTTGTTCCCTTTCAGAGAGAGAAATGTCTCCCGTAAGCTGGGTTCCGCGAAGAGGTCTAAAGCTGAAAAATATACTTGTTCTTCAATACCTTCAATCTGATCCAGTGCTTTAATGCAGTTGGTTATGGTGAACTTTTCGCTACTCTTCATCTGCGATTCAGCCCTCCACCTTGAAGCTGCTATGATTTCTTGCAAAGCTTCCGCGATTGCTTGATTGGTTTCTTGATCCCTTCTGCTCTTCTCTGAAGCCAAGCTATTGTCAGGTGGCTGTTTCCTTTTTCTCTCAACTTTGTTCTTAACAACTCTGTCTGTCAGGGCATTGTTCACATTTGCTAATTTTGATGGAGCAGTGTTTCCAGGAACGGTTCCTCCTGGATAAGAAGCAAAACCTGCGGCATCATTTCGAACCGATTTGTCAAGCCCTTCGAAATGACTTGATTGAGCATACTTCCCATGAACAGAAGTATCCATGAATATGGTGCATAGTTGTTCATATATTGTACCATCCTTAACTTTAACCATATCAGGCCTGGATTGTCCCTGCAAGTGGTAGCTAACAGGATTTAAAAACACACCCATCAAGAAACGTAGCTTCAAGGAAAAAGAAACACACCGGTATGTCATCCCACAGGTCAAACCCGATACAACAAGGATCTTCGACAGGAAAATCAGCTTGAACAAATGAAGACTTCATATTACAAAACCGAGTTCGCAGAACATCAAGGTGCTTCCTCAGTTGATTGTTATTGAAATTTAAATCTGTCCGTCGATTGAATTCATCACGAATGTGATTCCAGGTTTTCTTGTCAAACACATTGTTCGGTCTGTTTCCTAACTTAATCTGCTCTACAACCAAGTCTGCAAATATCTTATCGAGGGGTGGTGTCCACCTCGTTCGTGACCGTTCTTGCTTAGGCTGATTACCATTCTCACTATCCATCTACAAGTATAAAAGATTCTCAAAATTTTACATCAGTAACATGGTAGCCATGAACAAGACATAATTAAACCTTTCATTTCACCATACAAAGACAGAATGAAGCAGAAAATCTGAAGATGAACAGCATTATCTTCCTCGCGTAACAAATTAGAAACAGCTGACTAATAATTCGTAATGCACAAACGATTTCTTCCCAAAACACACGCAGGAATGCAAAATAAAAGATCATGGACCTTGTGATCAACACTCATATGGCAATCCACAAAAACCAGCATAAAATTTCTAGATTCAAAAGACAACTCTTTCCTCAGCATCTCCTGAACTATAATTAACAAACAATTGCATTTGGTGTTTCAATCCTTCCAAACAAACAAGAAGCAAACACGTACCCAAATTTTGGGTTATTACAGAGAAAAAAATTAACGGGAAACAACTGAAGAAGAACTGGTTTCACGAATTTTGATATGTAAGTTGTACGAACAATCACAGAAGGCCACTATATACAAAGAGGCATATTAACACAAAGAGAAAGGAAAGGCAAAAATAAAATCCCCAAATTGGGTTGTCCGTTTCTGTTGAAAAGCTTTACCTGATCGTAAAGGTGGCGGGAAAATAAACCGCGGCGAGAAGGTGGTCTCTGTGCCTCCGACTCCGAGTCCCGTGTACACGACAGAGAGAACTGAACGACAATTTTTGTATCAGGGGGTGTTACTCTGACGTAACGGGCGTTCTTGGAGTTAAGGAGGGTTGTAACTTGGCGAGAGCTGATTGGCTCTTGACTTGCAACTTTCAACTCCCCTCACGTCTACTGCTGTTGCGATTTTTACGCACAAACGTGAGAAAGATTTCCGAAAGCTCCGACGTCGTACCGTAATTGCTTTTTAGGCCCACGCAAAGCAGATGAATTATAATAATCTCCAAAATTAGGATGATAATGACATAATCGTTGCTGCTGATTTCTGGGCCTGGCTTGAGATCCAAATGTGCTCGAAGTCTCCGGCTCATCCTTAGAGCTATTTTTTTTAATAAAAATGTAAAAATAAAGTTGTTTTGTTTATATATGACAAGCTTAAGCCCGAGACTAACCCTCTGTTTGTTTAAGATTATATTAGTAGAGTTTTTTTTTAAATATTTTTATAAGAACTATTTTAAGAAAAAAGTTAACTGTTTGGTTATTATTTAAAAAGAACTTTTCAAAAAGAGCTTCATACAGTAGACTATTTGGCAATATAAAATTTAAAAACTCTTTTAATTTAAACTATATTTTATTTTGTAATAAAAATTATTTATGCGCATAATTATTATTTAAATTATATTAAATAATATACAAAGCACAATATATTAATTATTATATAATTTTAAATCATATAAAATATAAATAAAAATATATCTAACTAAATCTTTTATATGGATTGTAAAATAAGTAAAACTAATATCAAAAATAAATATTAAAACATATAGAAAAAGTTTAATAATATTATATAAATCTCAGAATAAATATTCAAGTTTAGTAAATAGTTAAATACATAATAAAACAACTGTGCAAGAGATTAGAGAAGATAGGTTTGCAAGATAAATGTGAAGATGAGTTTATGGATATTGCGAGAATTATGTGTAAAATATAAGGATAAAAGAGACTAAAAAGTGGACTCATTAATTAATATGAAAAATCTACACAAAAAAGTCATTTGAGAGGCTTTTTTGAGAATCTTTAAATTTGAGCTTTTTAAAAAGCTATATTTTGACCGCCAAAAAAGTCATGTCTAGTAAAGAAGTATTTTGTTATTTTACAGCTAAACACTTATTTTTAAAAAAAAGATTTTTGTAATAAAAAAGTATATATTAACCTCTCTCAAAAATGCATTCAAACATACACTAACTCAAATCTATCTGTCACGAAATTGGAGCCTTCATGCAGTTGAAATGGACACAGCAACTGAAATTGGACCGTGGGATTCATTAAGAGCTGAGCCAGTCTAAGTAATTTGCCGGCAGTTCAAGTATCGAATTGTAAAGGAAGTCACCGTTCACGCCTTCGAAGATGAGTGGTCTTTATCCTTTACCTAGTGTTGTTGGTACCAAACGATGATGGATTTTTATGCACGTTAACATTAGCAAAGGGAAGCATTGATGTATACAACCGTATAAAATTTGAGGTTAGAATTTTCCTTTTTGTAAGAGACTTATTCGGTTCAAGCGGAGAATAATATGGGTGTAGATAGCTTAAAGATGTTTTTTTATAATTGAAACCTTTTTAAAATACCTCGTGGATTAAAAAAAAAAAGGGGGAAGGATTGAAATTATAAATTAAGAATGTAATGATAAAATGTTAAATTAAGGAATCAATTTGATATGAACAACATATGCCCATGTCTCTATAGAGCCTGAGGAGTTAGACTGCATTGAGCATATTATTCATCGTTTTTCGATAAAAAGACATTATACACGTCATTAAAAGTCAGCCGTCCGTTTCACTTACCTGTTGTCGGTAGCTTGTTGGCACATCTAATTGAGTCCGCGCAGATCTACGGCGGACAGGGGTCGTCTTACCACGTGATCAGTTTCTCTCCGCTGATCTCGCGGGCTAATAAGAGCCAAGACAAGAAGGCCATCATTTTAACACTCAACGACGTGTTGAACGTAAGATTTTGTCCGAGTACTTGAAGTGTCGGTGAAGGGAAAAAGAAAAAAGAACATAAGATTAGATCCAAAGTCTTGAACTCCGGCGAATTCTGTTCGCCGCCGATCTGCTCCAGATCCAACTCAATCACCAAACAAGCTTCTGTAGTTATATTTCCGCTACATTTCACTTGTATGTAACGGAGCTGTTCTTATTAGAACACCTAAGAGCCAGCTCGGGGACACATTTATAGTTGAGAGACTAAAACCCTTTACTGAGGTCGGATCAAAACGTCAAGATTTTGGTTTTCATTTGGCATTGAGAGTAAAGCAGTGGAGCGAAGATGGGAGAGAAATCTGGGTCTAAAGGGTGGTGTGGCTGGCTTATGGTGTTGGTGATATTGGCAGTGGTTGTTTGTGCTATTGTTTACACTGTTAAGAAGAAAGGTCATCACAAATCCGACGATCTGGGTCCTGTTCCTGGTCCACCTGGCGCCATTGAGAAGAAGTACTCTAATGCTCTTAAAGTTGCTATGCAATTCTTCGATGTTCAAAAATGTACGTACACTCACTTCTCATTTCAATCTGTTCTGTTCTCTTGATGGTTAAAATTTAATTTCTGAGATGGGGTTTTGAGAAAGTTTAGAACTTCTCCTGTAGTTTAACCTGAATACGAGATGAACATGGTTTGTTTCTGTTTCTAGTTAATTATTTAAATTTGTAGCTTTCTTGGTAGGGAAAAAATGGATTTGAACTTTATTTTGGGTTGATAATAATGAAGTTAAGGTGATATTATGCCAATGCAGCTGGGAAGTTGGTGGATAACAAAATTACTTGGAGAGGAGATTCAGGTCTTAAGGATGGAAGTGAAGCGAATTTGGATCTCTCAAAAGGGATGTATGATGCTGGAGATCATATGAAATTTGGATTCCCGATGGCTTTTACCGCTACCGTATTGTCGTGGACTATTCTCGAGTATGGAGATCAGATGGACGCTGTGAATCAGTTGAAACCTGCTCAGAACTCCCTCAAGTGGATCACGGACTTCCTTATAAACGCTCATGCTTCAGACAATGTGCTTTATGTTCAGGTATGGAGGTCGATATTGTACTATGCTATAAATTGATCAGCTGTTTTCTTTTTGCGTCAATGTGTGTATATATGCATTATCGACTTCTTTCTTTTCCCTACCAAATTTTTTACTAGTTCCATTTCTGGATTAGTTTCCACTTGTAAACAATTAGGAGCTACTGCAACTGCACCTTTCAAATTAGTCAATGTTGATAGTGAAGATCCTTAATCTTTCACTCATTTTGAAAAGGTTACCCTGAATTTGGATCATGTTGTTTAAGGAAATAGGAGAACCAACTGATAGTTTCACTATTTTTTATAAAATAAACAAGGAATCAGAACCGCTATCTTATGTTTCATTTTAATGTGATTAGTGTGACTTAGTCATTCATGTGTCGTAGCTATATTAACAAAGTATGTCTTATTGAAGTGTGCAATTGATCTTGATTGTTGGGTAGGTTGGCAACCCTTCGGCAGATCATAAATGTTGGGACAGACCTGAAGACATGACTGAGAAAAGGCCTCTTGCTCAAGTGAATACATCTGCTCCAGGAACAGATGTTGCAGCTGAAACTGCAGCAGCTATGGCTTCTGCATCCCTAGTGTTTAAAAGTGATTCTGAATATTCAAGCACCCTTCTTCAGCATGCTAAAAAATTGTTTGCTTTCGCTGATAAATATCGAGGTTCTTATAGCGATAGCATCCCCGAAGTTCAGACTTACTATAACTCAACGGGATATGGAGATGAGCTCCTGTGGGCTGCTACCTGGCTTTATCATGCAACAGGGGATAAGTCATACCTGCAATATGTGACTGGGCAAAATGGAGAAAACTATGCAAATTGGGGAAGTCCTACATGGTTTAGTTGGGACAATAAGCTTGCAGGAACTCAGGCATGTCTTCCTTCTGTATTTATTTCCCCAACTTGAACTTTGGCTTGTTGACTTCATTCAGATTGTCAAGATATGTGTATGCTTTTTTGTTGTATATTTTATGAGCCAGAAAAAATTAAGTCAATGGTAAAATTGGTTTCAAACCAACTCTTTTTCTTTGCAATTATTGATTAAGTTTATAGCATTAGCTCTAGTTGATGACCCTTTTTTGTGCACTATCTCCGCATGCCACAGTCATGACAGAAGTATTGCTTTTGAGTAATCCCTGTAGTGTGATCAGTGTATATTATTAATGCAGCCACATCTCTTACTGGAATGCGTTACTTCGTTATAGTTTCCAACACCAATTCCACATCTTTGCATATAGATTTAGTGCAGCGTTAGCATCAGATAAGTTATGCAAAGGGCACAGTTTACTACTCTGCATCTAAACAGAAGGGTTGGTCTTTTTTTGCTGCAGGTTTTACTATCCCGTTTGACCTTCTTTGGAAACAAAGACGCTTCGAATTCTGGCCTTTTAAGATACAGGAAAACGGCCGAGGCTGTTATGTGTGGCCTCGTACCAGATTCTCCGACAGCCACTAAAAGCAGAACAGACAGTAAGATGATCCTTTCATGATACTTGACTAAGGTGGAAATGTATGATGTTCTAGTGCATAGCTTTGCCAATAACATTTCTGCCTCTATTTGTGCAAGTTAAGGGCAACCACATGTTCTGTGAGGTTATATGACACATCAATCAGCTTAATCGGTTATTAATCATTACAAATTTCAGAAATGGATGGATGTTGAATCGTTTTGACAAAAATAATCAATAGAATCTTCCAATAAGAGTATGCTAGCATTTTTGTATTACTGATTCAAACTATTTGGCACAGGTGGTCTTATATGGATCAGCCAGTGGAACTCTCTGCAGCATCCTGTTGCTTCTGCATTTTTAGCTTCTCTTTACAGTGACTATATGCTTACATCGAGGACTGCAAAGATCTCCTGCAACGGAGTTTCGTATGGACCATCGGATCTTAGGAAATTTGCTAAATCTCAGGTACTAAGGTCTAAGGTCCTATGGCTACTTATAACCCTAGATCCCATCCAAGTCTATGAATCTTGCAATACACTAAGAACAAATGACAATTCCTTTTAAACTGTTTATATTTTTTCCAGGCTGATTATATCTTGGGAGACAATCCTATGAAGACGAGCTTCCTTGTTGGCTACGGTGAGAAGTACCCCCAATATGTGCACCACAGAGGAGCTTCAATCCCAGCCGACGAAGCACCTTCCTGCAAAGACGGATGGAAATGGCTTGAATCAGATCAACCCAATCCTAATGTAGCTGTTGGAGCACTTGTCGGTGGACCGTTCCTAAACGAAACATTTGTTGATTCCCGGAACAACTCGATGCAAACAGAACCAAGCACATACAATGGTGCTGTCATTGTTGGCCTGCTATCCAGTCTGGTTACCACGTCTTCTGCGGTTCAATCTTTCACTTAATCGATAATTCAGTACATAACTAAATACCCGTTGCTTGTATCATATGTAACCCACAATCCCAGTACTTAGTTCCTTAATTGAGTTTATATCTAATGAACTCCGGAGTTGGTTATCCGCACCCATCCTTTTTTCGCAGGTGTAAGAACACTCTTCCAATCTGCATGTACTTGGCTGTACTTGTATGTTTTGTTACATTCACTCGATATGCTTGAATCTGCGTTGAATTTCAGACCAAATTCAAACTCTTATCCTTTAATACGAAGATGAAACAACGTTTTCTCGTGTCGGGTCAGTTTGGCTGGATGTACGAGTCTATTTGACTCCTATATGTAAGGATGACAGTCTGTCTGAAGTCAACGGACTATATTTTGTTGACTTGATATTCGGTTCAAGTTCAAGTTTAGAAGCCGATCCGATGGCTCACGCCTTTCACTGTAAAACGACGATATTTTAGAAAACTTCTTTGAAAATAAGCCATTTAAACTATGTCGTTTTACAGATATGACACTACTTTGAGCAGCTTGAGAGAGGAGAAGATTATGTTGTATATTACCTGGAAAGCAACATGAAACGACCCTACACAAGTTAAGGTACACCGACTTCAGAGAATAAACGGCCTTCTTTATCCGGATAAAAATTAAATAAATTATACATTTTAATGGAAATTAAATAATTTATTAAAAAGAAAAAAAGAAAATCAAAAGGCCAGATCCACATCTAACTAAAAGATCTGCCGTTTGGTGGAGCTCACATCTACAAGGTTTGTTATTGTGGTTGATGCTGCTGTGTACACTAAAATTTACGGTCATTAATCCTTCAATCCCGATGATCAACGGCCTATATCTGCTCTTATGGTGTAACCAAATTGTTGCTCCATTTCCCAGTTTAGCTTGGAGGCCACACCGGAGTGCTTGGGTTCGTATTCCTGATCAAAAGAAAGACGGACGGCTCAGATCACCTGATCAGAGGATGGGTGTTGCACGGGTGCTGGTGTCATGATTGGGTAGGAAGGAAGATCCTAAATTTGTTACCTCAAGCTTGCACATGAGTTCTTGGGCAGTTTGGGCAGACACAATAATGTGACGGGCAGCTGGGCTAACGAAGCCTTCGTCAACGGCTTTATCGATGAATAATAGAAGCGAATCGTAGTAGCCGTCCACGTTCAACAACCCTACCTGAAAATCCCAGTACTTTAAATCTTGTCATTAATTAGTTAATATATTGCAAAAAAAATATTTTTTAATATTAGATATTGATTAAAATAAAAACATTTTTAATACACAAGATACTCAGAAGAGGCGAGTATAGAGCATACTCATTCTGTATCTCGACAATTAAGAACATAACTCAAGTCTAGAAATTTTTAGAAATGAGAAGAGATTTAAAGGTCGTCTAGTTCTTAAACAGGCTTGTAAAAAGCCTTATTACTAAATCAAATGCAAAGATAAAAAGACTTGTGAACGTCGTAGTAAAAAGAAAGCTCATCTTTATCAAGTCTACCATTAGAGAAAAATTCACACAAAGAAAGAAAGAAGGCTATAAGCCTTGGAAGAAATCTTCCGCAAGAAAATAATAATAATTAAATTACGTCTTTAGTAATGCTAAAGAGTCTTACCTGTAACTAACAGAAAGGAAAATAATAATTACACTAAATAATCTATAATCATTTAATTAAAAAATTCGATAAACTCATTATTCATAAATTCCTTTTCTTTTATCTCCCTTTTTCTAGAAAAAAAGTAAATAATGATTAGATTAAATACACTATAATTCTATATTTTATTTTTATTTTTATTTTTAAAAAATAATACCTTTTGTGTATATTTTAATTAATTAATTAATTAATAATTAAATTTACCTAAAATTTAATATTATACCGTTGAAAGTTAATTATCATAACATAATATAGTAAGAGATTTATGTAGTAACTAAATAATATTATAAAAAACTAAATAACACATTCAAAAATTTAAAAAATTGAAATAAAAAATAAGGATAGAGTATAGTTATTCTTAATTTTCAAATTTAATTCTCTAAATTGATGGTGAATTTTGGATCACACTTAATAATTAATTTAATTAATGAAACTACTTGAATTTGAGGGTAAATTTTAACAAAGACACTTAATGCAAGCAAAGGAGAAGCTACCGGTTTGTCATGGATTCCTAGTTGAGCCCAGGTGATGACCTCCAGAAGTTCTTCCAAGGTTCCATAGCCGCCTGTTCATGGAATTTAGGGATTGGAATGATGAATAATATACTTTTCCAAATGAATCGCCAAATTGATGGGACAGTACAGTACAGTACAGTATAATAACAATTTCTTCATCATCATTATAATCACCTGGAAGAGCAATAAAAGCATCAGCCTGACGGGACATTTCTGCTTTCCTCTGATGCATTCCTGACACAGCTCTTACTTCTCCAACAGTCTCTCCTGTAATCTGTTGTTTTCCATTAAAAGATCACGAAGATCATCGTCATATTCCTGTCTCCTTAATCCATTTCCAGGGTAAGATTCTATGGAGTTACTAGATTTCGTTACGTACCTCTCTTGGCATCAGAGTCTTTGGTATCACTCTGGAAACACAAATTACACACAGAAACAGAGTTATTACAAGCTTACAACCAAAGCTGAGAAAGATAAGAGCAGCCTAAATCGGTCGTAATCCGTATGAATGTTCTTACCCCAACACATGGCGGCCACCATCATAGACAGCCTGAGAGACCAGACCCATAAGACCAATGCTACCTCCTCCGTAGACCAAGTCGATGTTCCTCTCAACCTGCAAATTTTCCAATTCCAATCTTATTACCATTCGATTCAATCGTCAAAACACACCAGTCGAATGATCTCAGTTTCTGTTTTAGCAGTACCAGTTGTTGTCCAAGTTGTGTAGCAGCAAGCTGGTAGCTTGGGTTCTTGCCAGGACTGCTTCCACAGAACACACAGACACGTCTGAATCTGGATTTCATCGAACCCAAACGTTGGTTTTGGTTTTCCATAATTGGAAACGCTTGAATCGAATGTGTTGTGCTTGATTTAGGAGGTGTGTATAAGATAGTTCTGAGACACAGACAGAGACAGAGACATAGACAGAGAAGTGAAAAAAGAGAATGTGTTTGTTGTGTTTAGGACACTCAGCTTTCAAGTAATTGGAGATAGGAAAGTGGTAATTGGTCCCTTTTATATCAAATCAATGTCTACGGACTCCTATAAGTCATACACATCACTCAACTTTTCTGACTATTTCTTTTTCTTTTTCTTTTTTTTTAACAAAGTGAAGTTCACATTCTAATCTTTTATTAAAACTCGTTCTTTACATCTTCTGATTAGCTTAATGTGAACTGTAATTGACTTTAAACAATTAACTAAAACAATAATTCAGTAAAAACCTTGCTGAAACGTAAAATTTAAGAAAGTTAAGTAACATATAACCTTACCCTTAACTAATAAAAAGACTTTAAGATAACTAAAAGGTACAAGTAAAATATAATTAACTATAAAAATTCCCTACATATATGACTAAAATAATTTTTTAAAAATGATTTAACTATTACGAATTGTCAAGAATCTCATGTGAGTTTATTCGGTCATTTATAATAGTGTGCAAACTTTCCCTCTTAAGCTAGTTTGTGAGGGATGAGTTAGGCTCTTCAACATAGTATTAGAGCCTGTTTGTCTCGATGGTTTGGGGCGGTGCTCGGTTCTGTCCCTTTGTTCAATATGCCCAACAGATGTTCAGCCCTGCTTTGAGTTGGGGGTATGTCAAGAATCCCACATCGGACAAGTGTGAGTGCATTCAGTCATTTATAATAGTGTGCAAACCTCTCTTCTCAAGCTAGTTTTTAGGAGTGAGTTAGGTCTTTCAATACGAATAGTTGTTTAACGAAAATTCTTTGAAAATTTTGAATATTTAAGATAAAATTAAAATTTAGCAATTATTTAAAATATATTTTTCATGAATTAGTTTATCTAATGTTTAATTCGTACATATTTAAAAAATAAAAGTTGCAAATTGTATAACTTTAATATTATAAAAAATTATAATTGGTTTTAGCATTTTAATTTTTAAAAATTAAATTATTTGATTTATTATTTATTAGATTATTAATATTGCTGAATGTATTTTTAAATAATTGATAAAATTGACTATTAATCAAATTTAGTGTATTTTTATATGGTTCTGAGACTTTTAATTTAATTTTTTTAAACTTTATTTTGATTGACAAAAAAGAAATATAAAATTTGTTTAATACGCTTTCTTCTCGATGGTATGTAGCCAAGTACTTGGAAGAATCACAGAGCGACACGTGAACCGCACATGAAAGCATGCCCCCCACGTAGGATTGCGGTCCTGCGTCTGCACACGTACCCTCGAACCGATATGGCATGACCAATTCACCGTACGATGGTATCCTATCAGGGATCGACATTCGGGAGAGTTGGGTGGGTAGAGACTAGAGAGGGATCGGAATCTTTTCAAGTGTTGGGACTAAGTTGGACACTTCGAGTTGAATTGAAAGGCGTATTAAGTATTTAACAGCTTACAGCTGTAACGGTGGTTGCATACCTGTGTGTGTGTGTGTTTATTTTGGGGATAAAAGGGCAACAATTAGTGTAAACTAAATAAAAAAAATCGGAAAACAGATTCTCGATATATTTTCTAATAGGATTATGTGGCACTTTACGGGTGTGGTAGCAAAATAAGTAATTCCCACGACCAGTTGTCCAGCATAATTAACAAGCCAGTCGGCACATCTATTACTCTCTCGATAAATATACCGATAAATAACAGTACAATTCTTAATAAATAGCAGATGAATCCTCTGTCGCATATGTGTTAATTCCTGTTAACCAAGAGCTGCTTTTAAATGATTTTAAATTTATAAGTTAAGATGATAATATTATTTTTAAAATATAAATTAAATTAGATGAGCATATTGTAAATAATAAATTGGTCTTCAACCAATTTGAAATATCGCGAAGGTACCTGCCTGGAATATTCCCTACCAAGTTGGGTTTGGCTACGCAATGTTCTGACCTAATTGGATTTTCAATGAGAAGTTTCAATGATAGATTTGTTATCTTGAAAAGCCATGGAATGTCCAAAGTTGAATATGAAATTTTGCACATCAAATCCTCTATTATATTTATGTGGGATCTACATAAATATATAGATGAGATTTAATAGAACACGATAGGAGATTTGATCCCGAAATTTTGTATTAATACTAATGATTAAAAAATTAAATTGGTTTAGTTCATTAAATAATAAAAATTTTGAATTGATGAATTTTGTTATTTAAATAATTTTTATTATTAAAAATTGACCTATTTATTAATTAATTATCGGATTTTTGTAAACGAATCGATTTTATAAATAAGAATAAATTAACTGAGTTTCATTTAACGCTTTTTTTAATTAAATGTTAATTTCTTAAGCATATTTTCATTTTTTAATCATATTTTAAATTTGTATAGAGTTTTTAAACATCAAATTTTTATTTTTTAAGAAACATTGATTAAGATCAAAATAACTTTAATAATAGAAACATTAGTTGTTTAATTGTTAACAGAAATATAAATAAATGTACACAATTGTTTAATTTCCCCTCAAATTAAAAATTGGAAATAAGTAACTTTGCTAAATTACTCTACCAGACAATCCTTAGTTAGAGGGCATACAGAAATTTCATTTTATGACTCTTAAGCTCGAGAAATATTTAACCGATAAGTGAGTTGCATCATGAGTTTCCGACCTATATGTGAAGGTTGTGGGTTTGAGCCTTGGGAGGAGCAACCTTTATTTAAGGTGATGTAATCCTTTAGTAGTGTCCCATCTTTCAGAAGTAGGTATCTCTAATATTATATAGAATCAGACCTAAATTTACCTATTTATAAGTTTGAGTGGGTGGCTCAAAGGTCTCGAGACAGTGAGGCGAAGCCTGGACCTGAGTTATCAAAAAAAAAAAAGTATTTAATTCAAACGTTGTGGAAAGATCATACGCAACTAAAAGTCTTAAGAAACAACTTGAGTACGAGTCTTGTGTCTTTTTTTCTTTAATCCTATTATTTTGGAACATTATTACTACTTGTTAGTCAATCCATACCTTCTTATCCAATAGATAGCTTTCCCACAAACTCGTCTAAGGTGAGTTGGTAGTTGCCTCGTGTTTCGTTGCATGCCACGATATGCACCATGCGGAGCTTATCTTTTAAATTAAACAATTAATAAAATAATAGTAATTTATCTAAAATATTAAAAATAATAATTCATATTTACAATAATAAATATGAATTATATTAATAATAAATATAAATTATTAAATAAATTAGACAGTTACAAGTGATAATTTTATTCTTATGAAATATTATATTTCTTTTGCATATTAAAAGGGATATAATTTTATTTATTTATTTATTTTATATGTCATCATTAGATTGATTATCAACAAGACCTACCTTCTATGGCTTAAAGTAGCGCACTTATAGCTTTGTGTCACTTTTTTTTAGATGAAATGGGTGAAGACAAGTCCATGACTAATATTTCAAAAAAGCAAAAGAGAGAGCACCATTTTATAAATATTGATAAAGGCCTGACATTAGAGTCTTCCGTATATGCCAATTATGCGACTAAGAAAATCCATACCTATATGCGACGAAGAAGATCCCATTGTATCACTTTCTGCCTTTAAACTATAACCTATGTTACTCAAGTCGTGTATTTTAAATCATGTTACACGAAATGGGTTTCGAGGTTCTTTGACCTATAATTATTTTATCCTCTCTACAATATATTTATATATTTATCAGACCGTTTATGCTTATATATCAACTTATTCACTTTATTTTAACCGATACAAAATTAATAAGACAAGAAGTTTAAGGTTTACAAGATTAACTTATGAATAAACTAAGCCAGTCCCAGTCTTTTCCTAGTGAGATTGAAGATGGAATGCAAGGATTAAGACCACAGTAGCCGAACAGATGCACACCTACGCTTTGGCTGCTTTGGATTGCTTAAGAAAGTGGGTGAGGAGATGACTGAGAGCCACAGCTTCTCGCTCTTTCTTTCTTTTTTTAACAGGAAAAAAACAACGATACATATTACTAATAAAGTTTAATTTTAAAAATAAGTCCAAATATTTAAAGAATAAATATAAATTATACAAAAATTCAATAATATTTAAACTTAACAAGATATTTTTAAAATAATTTTAAAAATACTTTGATTTATAATTATTGTCTAACTTCCTTTTTTTTAAATGAATATTGCATTATCTATAGATAAAACTATTATAACATTACAATGAGTTCAAGCTAATATTCTAGGTAAAATAAGTAAAGAAAAATAGCTATTTAAAGGCCAAATTAAATATCCCATCTACTTTTCATGTCAGGAGAGAGAATGACTTGAAGATTTTTGGCAATTAAAGCGATCTAAGTCCGATATGATATTCGTAACATTGGTACCAATATTTGACTGCTGCATTTCTCTTTAGCAGTTAATACTAGCCTGTTGAATTCCTCTTAACCTTTCAAGCGGTTAAAATCAATCAATTGATTGGTACGTAGCACATGAGATTTGGACAAACTAAAGTAACATGATCTTTTGTCTACTCCAGGGAACTCTAGGGTTCGAGCATGTCATTGTTATATTTGACAGGTCAATTCCTATATGATGGATTTGAATTAATTGCTCATCGGTATGAATGACTAGTCTATAGAATATATCATCATTTTGCTGATCATGCATATGTTTCTGTTTTAAAAATTGTAAGATGCTGCTGTACAAGTCATTAAAACTCAGATCCAGAACTTCTAAGTTCTTAAGCTTTGGCAATTCCTACTATATAAACTCCACCAACCAACAAGTAAAATTTTATTAATAAAGAGGTTGAATTAAATATCAATTATTCTGAATTTTTATCTTTTTTTTGTTTTTCCTAAATTAATTTCGTTTTATACTTTTAATGTCAAATATATTCATTTTTATATGTCCAACTAGAACCTTGCTTTTTAGTAATTTTCATATGTGTGTTTATATTTTCATCAATAATATTATTTTTGAAATCCAATTTTTTCTTCTTTATTAATTAAGGTAAATCTACGTGAGTTTCTTTCCTTCCGGAGGTAGTAAATAGTAGAGGTAAAGGTCGCTTTGTAGAGAATTGCATTAGATTTATCCTTTTGGCAGTTTCTAACAGCTTAATTCAGAGCTTGTCCTCAACTGTATAGAGTACCCGTACCAGGAATCATGTGTAAGATCCTGCTCCAGACCGCTTTTGAGAATCTACAAAGAAAAAAGAGGTAGTTCTTATCCTCAATGTCATGCCATTTGCTTTTAATCCTAGTCTAAAATCTTAATTAGACTTCAAGTTCTTTAGTCCTCCCTTTTTTGCTGACGTCTTTTGTTCCTTCATATCCCCTTATTACTTCTTTTTCATGACATGTGAGTGTTAGTTAATACCCTTGCTTCCTCAACTACTATCTTTTTTCCTGCCTTAAAGACTGCCAATCATTCTAACTCAAATATCGCTCCTATGGCTCCTTCCGGATACAAGTGAGAGTTGACTAGTACTTACAGAAAAACTCAATAGTTAATTTGAACCTTACTCCTCAAACATAGAGATTGGGAGGGCAACCGTTTGTATACTTTTGAGGGAAGTAATAAAAATTAGCATTTGTTTTATCTCTTTCGTTATGCAATTGCTAAACAGTTATTTACAAACTAGTTATGCAATTGCTCTAGTATGATTAACAAAAAAAACTAGAATACAAGGTCATATGGGTCCCTGTTTTTATGCTTCTATTGTTGTTTTTGATAGTTTAACGTTTTCCCAGTAATTGATAATGTTTGTTCTGCATTTACCTTAACTACTCAATCTTTGTAGATTATTATTCAATCTCTTTAGATAAACTTAGATCAAACTAGATCATAATATTAACTATAGATATACTTTGTAAATCTCTTATGATTCTGTTTTTACTTGTATATAAAGGCTCATAAGCCTTTCACAAAACGTATCGAAAGCAATAGATATTCCATACGTAATTCATTCACAATTTCTTCATGTATCAGAGCCAACTCCTTGCCTCTCTTATTTATTTTTTTTCACACCTAGATTCAGAACAATTCAATCACACACCCACCTTTCAGTCATACATAGATTCAACACACTTCAATACACCCACAGAAACCACACTCCACACATTCAGAAAACCAGTCTATATTATCAAACACACAACTACAACAATGGCAAAACACACAAACCTAATCTTACCATTCAACCAATGGAATAATTTTCTCACAACACCTCTAGATGTAACAAAGTTCCTTCAAGAATTTAGCATATCTAGGTACTTGTTTGATTGCCTCAAAAAGAGAAAATTTTACCTCACATTTCTAGAATGTCTCGTATAAATCAACATAATGCTCCCATCTTTGGTTATCCTTTAATACTTACAGAAAATGGAGGAAGTATAGCTAAACGGAGAAGCATGCAACTAATCCTTAGATGTAGGCACACTTTCCTCTGTTTTAATGCGTTTAACATCTTTTATGTCGAAATTTACTGAATGTGGGGCTTTCATGAGCTACTCCACTTTCTTTTCACTTGACAATAAATGGCATTGGAACTTTTTTTACGATTCACTATAGTTTGTGATGGCAGTTTATTTAAACCTTATTCCAAACAACTGACTGTTATGGCTAACTAACCCATCTGATTTTCCAAATTCTGAATACTGGTTTTTATTTCCTGTTAGAATTTAATAATATTAGTAGTTAATTCCTTAATAATATCCTCAAAAGACATACCAGAATCAAACGTTTGAACTAGTTGTGGTTGTTTTAGAGGATGTGATTATTGATATTGTCGAAAATTAGTTGCAGGTTGATTTACTAATGTATTACCTTATTAAAATTTTTGATAGTCTCTCTAGCCTAGGTTGTATGTGCTTGAATATGGATTGTATTGACATTGAAGTTGTCCTAAAAAACATCCAACTGCATTCACTTGTTCTGTTGAATCTTGTTGTAACATGAGACATATTTTTATTGGTGTGCTACTACCAAACATATTTTGCAAGCCTTTACACCTACATTTTGCCTATAGCCAATTGTTAGACAAGTACAATAAAATTATCCATACTTTTTTTAGAGAAGAAATGTTTACCCCACTAACTCATCGAGTTGAATAGTTCTTCCTAGCGTTAAATTGTTAAGAGTTGGATGCCTTATTAGTTATCAATGTTCAAATTATTTCTAGTAATTTATCAACAAGTGCTCCTCCATTAGCAGGGTCAATAATGATCCTATCAGTTGGTAGAAGTCCTTTGTAAGAATAATGAAGTTGGAGTTATTCGCTAATTTGGTGATGTTTACAACTCACACATAACTTTTTAAAATGGTCTAAATACTCATTTAGTGATTTGCTATTATATTGCCAAATACCATAAATCTCCTTTGAAATATAATGGCCCTTGAAGTTGGAAAGAATTTTCCAAGAATTGTTTCTTCATTTCATTTCATAATGTAATGTTAGTAGGTGGCAAGCAATATAACCAATCTTAAGTGTTATCCTTCAAAGAGAATCGGAAAGCCCTCAATTTTTTTTGGTCTTTAGTAATGCCATTAGGCTTCATTCCCATACATACAACATTGAATTCTTGAAGATGCTTGTATAGATTCTCACCTGTAGTACGACACAAGGTTTATAGCAAATATATTTAAAAAATTTAATTCAAAAGTAGCATTTGCATCAAAATAGGAAAATTTATGCAGTAAGTTGTTGGTTCAATATTGGTTTGGCTACTTTTCATAGAGTTCAATTGTTCACCATGTTTCTATTGTTTCACCAATTATAGCAATGTGTTGTTTTTTAATCTTTGTTTCTTTCCTTAGCTTTTTCGCAGTCTTTTGGATCTTTAAATTATACTGTAAATTATCTTCCTTCAAAGATCTCATAATGAATATGCAATCTTAGAATTCCCTGATAATGACGCTAAAATTTAGAGAAACTATTATATTCTCAAATTAATTCCTAAATTTCTGTAATTAAATAAATGTAATAGAGGGAAGTAGGAGTTAATCTCACAAGAAATTCTCATTTGTCAATCATTTCAAAAGAAAATAATTAATGAGGGGTTGATTCAAATTTGCAATAAAGAAAATAAAGGAAGTAACAAATGAGAGTTTTCAATAAAAATAACCTTGGTTTACAATTGCTTCGACCATTGGAACTATAGTTGATCATTAACACAAACATAATTATTTCATCAATTATATATTCAATTTAATACTAAATATCCATCTTTTCTTAGGATTAGTTAATTGAAAACATGTAATTCAATAAACTCTTATTGCTTAACAACGTCAAATATGATCCAAGTTTTAATTAAATAATAGCTTCAATAAAAGAAAGACCATTGAAGTAAGATAACACAATGTTTGTTAGTGCATTTAATATAGTTGAATGATTTTCCTAAAATTAATAATTTCTGATGCAGCAAATTACAACTATTATTCTCTCCAAATGATTAAAAGAATTAAACTTTTGCGTATTTAAACTTTAATCTAGCAAATGATTATTTCAACTAACAAATTAATCGTGAAAATCAATCGAAAATAATCATAAAATAGAAGCATAAAAAAGCTTTTCGATACATAAACAAATGAAATATACTACTATAAGACCCAGTTGCCTCATAATCTTCAACGATCCAAAAAGGGCTTCTAATTCCTTTAACCAAGAATAAAAAATTTAGCCAATAATGGTCATTTCTACCACTAGAAGCTGAAGAAAAACTACTCTAATATTTAATAAAGAAACGTGAAAACAAGATGTCTTTGAAAAGCTAGAAGATGAAGTTGGAAGATGGATATTTTGCTCCTTCACATCTTGGCCCTATTTATAGCCATCGAAACCGATGTGAAAATATTGTGGTTGTGATTCTTTGAATCCCCCAAATCTTAACTTCATTGATTTTCACCCAAATATGGCTAAGATAAGATTTTAAACTACTTTTAACATATTTTTCTCTTGCATATTTGAAGTCTAGAAATTGTAGTTTGCACTAAGCATGCCCATATCTAAGATCATGCCAAACAATTTTTCTAGATTTAATTTTGGTTCTAATAATCTTATCTCAATATGTAAAATAAAATATTTTGTTTGACCAAATCTCTTTGATTCACCCTTTATTATTGTTGAGATTTATCCTCCATTCAAAATTTTAAATTTGGATAAAGGCCCTTTTTTTTAGTCAAATAGTATGTTCAAAACTTATCCTGAAAAAATAAACAAAATACTAAGTTTTAAATATATTAAGAAAAGATTATGAAAGATTTTGAATGTTGAAATTATGTACAATTATGACACATTAGAAACATGAGAATTTGAACCTTAAAGGATAAAAACATCTTATAGCTATCTATTTTTCTTTAGTGTGTGATTCCCTATCATTTGTATACCTCTATAACTTGCATTGAACTGATTTGAATTGCTATGTAGCATGAGAGATCGAATAAGATAAAGGCCTTCCTTGTTTTAGCCATTTAACTTAAAAAAACCATTATTAGTAATCCCTAATTCAACCATTTTGAGCCATTTTTAAAATCCCTTTCTTTATGTTTTAAACCCACATCACAAACCTAACATATCTTATATCTTATCGCTTAACTACACATCTTAGTAAGGTATTTTTAAATTATTTAGGAAATGAGAATAATTTTGCTTTAAATTTTATTTTTCAAACTACTCATTTTATATTAATATTGTATGATGGCTACCTATTTTCATATTATTGATTTATTATGTTTAAAATAATAATAATAATAATAGAAAATAAGAATAATAGCCATAGTGTATTTACATTGATAATTGAGTTCTTGGTCAAATTTTATCCCCTACATTTTGAATGCTTTATTAATGTGTGGTTTTAGCCTATAATCTTCTCTTTCCAACCCTTAACCCAAGCCCCCATTACAATCTTTTAATAAAAGTCCTTTTAATTCATACCTTCATGTGTTCATAGTGAGAGATATTTGGTGTATATGCAAGTTTGTAGTAGTGCATTCCTTGTGACAAGAGTTTGAGTGTAAACAATTAAGCCTAAATACTTGTGTGAAAGAGGGAACACCATAAAGAAATTCATCAAGGCTTTGTGCATACTTTAATTTCAGATTGTCTTTAATTGTCTTTATTCATACTTTCCAGTGAAAATCCACTTTGATGTTTTATGCTTAACTCTTTTTTAATCTAAGTCTTAAGGAATATGCATGGTTTAATCTTGTGAGAAGTGGTTTGGAAAAAACTAGTTGGCTATTAATTTGTTTTGTTAATATTTTATTTGCTTAGGTACAAGCAAGTATATGAGAGAATTTGATATGTCATAATTTTGCCTAATTTTTAGCATTCAAATCTCCATAATCTTATCTTAAGATGTTCAAACTAGATATTTTTAGAAGAAAAGGATTGGTCCTTAATTCAAATTTAAAAGTTTGAAATAAAGGAGCAACATCACCGTTAATTAAGAGGGAATCAAAAAGGTTTGAGCTGACAAAATATTTATTTTGCATATTTGAATTAGATTATTTGAATCAATTAAGAGTTTTATTTTGATAGGTCATTACTTTTAAGAAAAACTTTCAACTATATTAAATGCAACCACGAATGTTAAGTTATCTTACTTCTAAGGTCTTTCTTTTCTTAAAAGTATTGTTTAACTAAAATTTAAATCATATACAAGGTTGTTAAATAAAAGTGTTAATTAAATCATGTATTTTTTATTAGCTAATTTTAAGAAAAGACATATATTTAATGTTACATCAAATATATGATTGATGAAATAATTATTTTGTGTTAATGATTAATCATAGTTTCAAGAGGTAAAAGCAATCGTAAACCAAGATTTGTTTTATTGATAAATCTCGTTTTGTTACTTAATTTATTTTCTTTATTACAAAATTCTATATTATCATAAACTCCCCATCTTGTTAAGTATTTTCTTTTATAACGATTACCAAACTAGAATTCCGAGTGGAATCCACTCCTACTTACCTATATTATGTTTGTTGATTATAGGAATTCAGATATTAATTTAGGGTGTAGACGATAGTTACAATATTTTAAAAATAACTTTAAAATTATGATTATAGTCTAATATCTTAACCTTTGTTTATGAATTGTGAATTTAATTTTTGCATGCATTATTTTGAGTAATGTTAAGAATACCGTACTGGACTTGGTACTGGATTGGGTTCTGGTACAGTACTGTACCAGTACCAATTAATACCGGGTACCGTTTTAGGTAATTTTTTAAATTTATGAAATAGTTCTTGAAATTTTTTAAAAATTACAAAATAGTCAATTGTCATATTGTACAGTTATACAGTATCCCAATAATAAATAATAATCGCAATTTTAATTTAATTTATAAAATTAATTTAATAATTATTAATTATTTTTAAAATATATTTTTCATATAAATTTTTATTTAATAATTAAAAATATATATTAGTTTATAAATTATAAAAATTGAAGTAAATAAAATAACTAATTAAAAAAACTTTGAAAAAAAGAGGGGGGAAGGAGGGAGAATTTAAATTTTTTTGAAAATTTTGCAAAAAAAGTCCCTTTATTTTTTAAAATTTCCGATACCGGTCGATATTTGGTCATTATTTTGAATACCAACCGGTACCATCCAAAACGGGCCAGTATTAACTGGTATTTAAACCCAGTATAACCGACCATCCGTTTCGTACCGGTTTTGGTTTGGTACGAAACGGTATCCAAAACTTTGATTATGAGTAATATAAATTTAGTAGCAATTGAATAATTTATTTATATTTATATAATTATTTTAAAAATATTAAATTATGATATGAATGTAATTCTAAAATTTTAAAATAGGTTAAGTTTTCATAACTTTAAGACTATTAAAATTTTTAAGTTAAACCTCAATCTAGCTAACATATATAAATCTAAGTCTATCATTATAAATGCCCAAAAAGAGATACTTTGTTAGATCCATTTCAAAATTAATATATAAATACATCAATTAGTGTATTAACTCACTAATTGACTACCCAATTAATGTATAAAAATTCGTAGAAAATAACATTTTTATTATGAAATAAGTGTAAACAACATTTTTTTTTTTGCTTGTCAAACATACATTAAATGTTGTTATTATCGCTTACGTAAAATAAAACGATTAGAAAAATTTATAATAAGTTGAGATTACTGATTCATTGAACATTTCTCACGTCAACATTAATCCTACAAAAAATCTTCAAACAAAGTCTTTGACTTGTACGTTTATTAATTATTATGGTGCCTGGCTAGTCAGCTGTCGGCAATGACTTTTCTTGGTCTTCGAGAAGCCGTGTGGCTACAAATTCCGGCCTCCACATTCTTTGGAGTAACATTCTCAATCTTCGCAAATTAAGAAAAATGAACCAACATAATCATCACAGTTTGAGCCAAATGAATCTTAATACTGCCACCATTCTCTATTCACTTGCAAGTCTGATTCTTTTACTATCTTCCAACTTCCAGTGGTGTCAGGCCAATTCTTTAGGAAATGAAACTGACAGGATTGCTTTGCTCAAATTCAAGAGTGGGATATCCAAAGACCCTTTTGGAAACTTTAACTCCTGGAATGATTCCAATTCCTTCTGCAACTGGTATGGTATCACATGCAGTCGTCGACATCAACGAGTCACGGCCTTGAACACAACTGGGAAGAATTTGGTTGGAGCTATATCACCATATATCGGAAATCTAAGTTTTCTCAGGACTCTGGCTCTGAGAAACAACAGTTTTACTGGTGAGATTCCACAGGAAGTTGGCAACTTGCTTCGGTTGAGGTACTTTGATCTCACAGGGAACATTTTAGGGGGAGATATTCCAACCAACTTGACTAGCTGCAACAAGCTCCAGAAAATATATTTTGCATACAACAAGCTTGTTGGGAAAATCCCCGAAGAAATTGGTTCGCTTGTGGAGCTAAAGCGTATGAGGCTTTCTCGAAACAACTTGACAGGAAAGTTACCGTCTTCCCTTGGCAACCTCACATTGCTCAACTTTTTTGATGTTGTAGAAAACAATTTGGTGGGGGAGATTCCTGTTGAAATTGGCAAATCATCAAGCTTAGCATACTTCGACATTGCAGTGAATAGTATTTCTGGTACAATTCCTGAGACCCTTCTTAATATTTCATCACTTAGTGTCTTCTCAAGTGCTGAAAATCAAATTCATGGGACTATACCATACGACATTGGCCTAAATCTGCCAAGTCTCACATGGTTTGGCATTGCCGACAATAGATTCTCTGGATCAATCCCTAATTCTTTTGGCAATGCTTCTGAACTGAAATTTATTGAAATTAATAATAATAATTTTGTTGGACAAGTTCCAGTCACCTTGGGAAATCTGAAAAATCTTCGAACTTTAAGCCTGTCCAACAATAGCCTTGGAAGCAGATCAGCAAATGACTTGGTTTTTTTAACATTCTTGAAGAACTGTACCAATCTGGACACACTGTTCCTCAATTTTAATTACTTCGGGGGTGTTTTACCTAGCTCACTTGCCAATTTGTCTTTTCAACTTAGTACGTTAGCCCTTGGAAACAATTATTTCACTGGAAGTATTCCTGCAGGACTAAACAATCTAGTCAAGCTAAGTCAATTAAGTTTCGCAAACAACCTTTTAACTGGTTCCATTCCCTCTGAACTTGGAATGTTACCAAACTTGCGAAGATTATATTTAGGCAAGAACATGTTGTCAGGTAAGGTCCCATCTTCCATAGGCAACCTCAGGCTCTTGTTTTTGCTAAACTTGCGTAGAAATAATTTGGAAGGAAGCATTCCTTCAAGTATTGGAAATTGCCAATCTTTGAAAGAATTTTATGCTTCCGAAAATAAGTTTAGTGGAACCATACCCAAGGAGATACTAAGCCTGCCTTCCTTAAGCTTGGTGCTCAACCTGTCATGGAACTCCTTAACTGGAAAACTACCAACAGAGGTAGAAAATCTGAAGCAATTAAACACACTGGATATCTCTGCAAACAATCTATCTGGTGAAATTCCAGTAACCATTGGACAATGCGATAACTTGGAAGCTCTTTTCATGCAAGCAAATTTCTTCCAAGGTTCGATTCCTTCATCCTTGGCATCCCTAAAAGGCCTTCAAGCATTAGACTTATCCCGAAACAGCCTTACAGGTGAAATTCCTCAAGATCTACAGAGCCTACAATTTTTAATTTATCTAAACCTTTCTTTTAATGATCTTGAGGGTGAGATTCCAACAAAAGGAGTCTTTACAAATGCAAGTGCAGTATCATTGATTGGAAACAAAAAACTGTGTGGTGGTGCTCCAGAATTTCTTCTGCCAAGATGTCCAACCAAAACAATAAGGAAGTCCCTTGCTTTCAAACTATCAATCATCATTCCTTGTGTAGCCGTAAGTGCCTTCTTGATGTTGACCTTTTTAGCTTGTTTATGGAGGAAAAAATCTAAAAAGAAGTCACCTTCAAGAAGTATGTCTGTTGGAAAATTGTTTAATGTTTCATATAAAGATCTCCATCAAGCAACTGGTGGATTCTCCGAGAACAACTTAGTAGGATCAGGTAGTTTCGGCTCCGTTTATAAGGGGTTTCTAGCTGAACTGGACAGACAGGTAGCTGTTAAAGTCCTCAACTTTCAAAATATGGGAGCTTCAAAGAGTTTTCTTGCCGAATGCAAAACCATGGGAAACATTAGACACCGGAATCTTGTAAAGATCCTAACATATTGCTCTAGTCTGGATTACAAGGGCAATGAGTTTGTGGCTCTAGTCTACCAGTTCATGGAAAATGGGAGCCTGGAAAATTGGTTGCATTCAAATCTTGATAGAAAAGACACAATGAGAAATTTCGGCCTTCTTCAAAGACTAAACATTGCAATTGATGTGTCATCTGCTCTACATTATCTCCGTGATCAGTTGGAAAGTTCAATAATTCACCGTGATTTGAAGCCCAGTAATGTTCTTTTGGATAGTGAAATGACTGCTCATGTAAGCGATTTTGGTTTAGCAAAGATTATCTCAGCCATCAATGACGTATCACAAAGCCAAATCAGCTCTACAGGAGTTAAGGGTACTATTGGCTATGTTGCTCCAGGTACAAACTTCAGAGTTTATCCTGTTCAATTATCACTTCTGTTCATCACGTTTGCTAGAAAACAAACAACTAATTCGTTATAAATGACCTTTGCATTATTTTATTAATTGCAGAATATGGATTAGGTGGTGAGGCATCAAAAGAAGGAGATGTGTACAGCTATGGCATTCTGGTGCTAGAAATGTTCTCAGGAAGAAGACCAACTGATGAAGTGTTTAAAGAAGGAGAAAATCTTCGAGACTGCATTGGCATGGCCTTGCCACAAAGACTAAAGTATGTAGTAGACCCAGTTCTTCTTGAAACAGAAGCTGCAAGAGAAGCAACCTCTAGAGAAGATGATAACAATGCAATTGAGATCAATTTGCTCTCCATGAAACCAGAAGTGGAGAAGTGCTTACTAGCTATATTTGAAGTTGGAATCGTTTGTTCTGCCCAATCGCCTAAAGATCGAATGACGATAGGGTATGTCAATAGACAACTACATTTGATCAAAAATGCTTTCTTAGGCAGTTAGGTATCAGGATGATAATAAAGTACCAAATATCATATTAGTACTTTCAATTTTTATTTATGTGAAAATGTACCTGGAAACAATACTTATCTTAAGATTGTTAAATGACTGTAAAAGTTTAATCTTATATACAGTGTTAGTAGGTCTGGAATTGTTCATGACATGTGTCAGACATTTCAAAAAATTATCATCTTAAAATAAAGCTTCTACTAATTATTCCTAAATTGCTAACAAGTAACAAATCATCTTGGCATTGTCACCCCGACAGAATTCCAAGAATTGTCTCTCTATAGTTTCTTGAGACAGTAAAATATCTGAAAGTGGCATCATAACTTGCTAGAGTTATATCCGGCAGGAACTTCTGAAATGTTTATGATACTGTTCAATAGGACTTGTGATGAAGCTGAAGTCGTTTAGCTGCTGCAAAATTTTGCTGGAGAAAAATTTCTGTTAATGCTTGTTCCTTGAAGTCAATAAAACTGTCATATCTCCTTTTAATTATCTTTTTTCATTCCAATGAGAGGAAGTTTACGGGTTGGAAAAGTATTATCTGCGTTTTCCAAATCATAACGAGGATGAAGGGAAGTAAAATGTTAGTACAAATTAGTCAGCTATGCTTGATATTTTTTCGAAACCATCATAAAGAAGAGGAAAACAAAGATAAGATGAACAGATTAGTCAAACCAATATGTGTTGTTGAAAATTCGCTTTGAAAATAGAATGTATGGTTTCCAAGTTTCCTGAAAATACAAAGAAGGATCACAGAGTCCTGCTTTTAAGTTATGAACTAATGGTTTTACATTTGTCAATGCTCTGAAAACTTTTCTTTAAGCTCAGATTTCACAAGTGACCTCTGAAAACTATCAAAAGGATTGTTACTCTTTATATTCCCTTAACATCAGCAAAGATTTCACCATAGACACGAAGTATTTCGATCCAAAAAAGTAAGAAGAGAGGATCTTTGAGCCCAGTTTTGTTTAGGATCTCTAAGATATTCAGACTGCAGCATGTCTGGCATAGTAACAACTCAATAAAAATTTATTCAGACTGCATCATGTCTTGCTCAAAAACTCATTAGAAGGCCAAATTCACGCAGCCTTGACCAACATTTCCCAACTAAGGACAATATCCTTAGCAAAGAACAACATTACAGGAAATATTCCTGACAATATTGGTTCCTTAATAATGCTCAAGGTGTTCATTCTTGGTTCAAACAATCTGGTAGGAGAGATCCCTCCATCCCTTGGAAACATATCCTCACTCACAAACTTTTTTGTTTCATTCAACAATTTGCAGGGAAACATTCCTGCAAGCCTTGTTCAATTATCAGGATTATCTTTTCTGAAATTTGGATCCAATAAACTCTCTGGAGAGATTCCTACCTCACTGTTCAATATCTCCTCTATCACGAACTTTATAACTTCGAGCAACATACTTCATGGGAGTCATCTAAATACCATAGGCCTCACTCTCCCAAATCCAAGGCAAAAATAAAATTTTAAATTTTGATTAAAAAAGGCACAAAATTTTCTTCAGTTATTTTTTATAATTGAGGTCAAGTCAACTATACTATGTAGACAGGACGTTGGCCCTTTCATCTTTCACATTCACGTCTTTTTCTTTAGGTCTTGGCATATAAATAAAATCATTTATTATCAGATGATTCATTTTTATATGAATATCATAACTAGATTTGTATAAATTAATTTAGTATATTAAATTAAAAAATTAAAAATTAGACATTTGAAAATTGATCTTTAAAAATAAGTCCAAAAATTTAAAGAACAAATGTAAATATTATATAAAAATTCAGTGATATTTTAAACCTAACAAAGTATTTTTAAAATAATTTTAAAAATATTTTTTATAATTATCACCTAACATCTTGAGACGACCTCAAGTTATCTAGCCCTCCCTTTCTTTTTGATTTCTTTTGTTTTTTCATCTTTTTTTTTTTTAAGTTTAAGTTACCTGTATAAACAATACAACAAAAACCCATCTGCCAATAAGTGGCAACCAGAGCATCTTTATCCTGAAAACCTAAAAATTTTGCAGTCTATTGCACTGTTTTTTCATCTTCCTTTTACTTCCTTTGTTCCTTCTTTTCCCCTTGTTACTTCATTTTCATGACATGACAGAGTTCACACTCCTATTTCTTCGATTTCTTTTTCCTTGACTGCTCAATAGTTCTAACTAGAACATCAGCCCTCTGGCGCCTTCTATTGACCAGTACTCAATGATCAAGACTTGGATACAGGTGTTAGGGATTAGGTACCTAAAGAAAAACTCAAGTTTATCCTAAATACAAAAGACTCAGCTGTAACAGTCACTGCAAAAATAAAATTTTAACTTTGGAATTTGATTAGAAAAACATAGACTATTCATCTTTTTTTTATTTGAGCTCAAATTAATTTTTATATGTAAATATGATGTAGCCCTTTCATCTTTCTCATTCCCTTGTTTTTGAGGACAGATCACCTGTTCTCAAAATCCTATATCACTCTGTTCCTATAAACATCCATCCATCTTGGTTCAGCCGGATTCTGGCCGAACGGTGCGTTGCCGTTTGGATTCATCGATAGGCAAATTCCTGTGATGATCTTCACGTAGAAAACTCCTGCAAAACAAAGGAAGGCCCGTCGGGGGTGAGATCCCGATTAGCCCCTCCGACGCTCAAGTTAGGCTTTTGGTGAAGGTGGGGTTCGTAGAATGCAGAGAGAAAAACTAGGCTTAAGACGGCATATCTCTATCAAGAGAAGATGGTACCTTATATAGGATTTCTTGCCAGGTTTTAGGTTTCTACGCCCCTTACGTTCGTGCATGGGAGGTTTCCTCATGCTGATGGGCTGTGAATGTGTGGGTTAAGCCCAAATCAGTCTATGGGGTGAGACTGATCGATCGGCCTGTGAGGTTAAACTTGGGCCCGAAATATCCAACCCAACCAGATTCAATTCTTAAGTTCGATAAATCTATACTGAGAGGCCTTAGCTCTATTTAGTTTAGCCCTTTTCCCAACTTCCCTCAACTTAGAGGAATTATAGTGAGTTGACTCAGAAATGAAATGAGCTCATTTCGAGTGAGTTGAAACGAAAACCCAAGAATGTACATTACAACCATCAGGTTAAGCAATCGAGTGGAGTGGAAAGACATGACAGGGAAAGCAGAGCAAAATGTTTTATACAGAACACTATTATAGCATGATTGGACTTTTTTTAGAAAAGGCGAGGGAATTTGCCAGAATTTTTCATGCGAACGATTGTAAACAGAAAACAGCTGTTATTCTTTTAGTTGTATCAGGGATTGGACATGTCTCACTGGAGGTTAGTCAGGTTACAGAACAAAGTTGACGAGATTTGATGGGATAATCATCCCCGAAGTTGATCGGAATTGGACCTTAAGCTCCTTTCTAAAACCATATAAACTTGGGAAACTAGAGTCACCTTCTCGTCCGTGGCGTGAGAGAGAGGTCAAACAATCGAACCATTGTTTCTCTGCCTATAGTCTTCGAAGTTCAATGATATCTTGCAATTAATCCCTTCTTAAACCTGAGAAATCTTTGAAAATTTCTGCAGTTATTATATAAACCATGCACTAGATTTGATATGGATAACTTAAAGACTTCTGACCTGCAAAAGATTGTATCAAAGATGCTGAAAAGCCAATAAAACATGAGGTAATTAAGTTAAACTGAAGGCTCAAAGGTAATGATACATGATACAGAAGGATGTCTACCTAGACCTGAAACAGTATGGAATGATACATGTGATAATACAATCAACCCGTTTGTGATCCTGCAGATTCAATTTGCAGACGTGAAGGGACAATGGCAGAATCTGACGACGATTTTCCCTTACGAGCAAAACAGCTGAAATCTGGTTTCTGTATGGAAGACTTCAATTCATTAAGCCGCTTATTAAGAATCGACTGCAATGCCTGAGGGGAGATGAGATCTGGATTTTCATAAACTTTAAGAGTAAAGTTTGCTGCCAGGTTTATCTGCAAGGAGATGACGTTACATGTGAATAGAAAGTATAGTCTGTAGACTTCAAAATACTAGTTACATAAAGGTATTTTTCTAGAGTCTGCAGCAACTATATTACAATTTGGATATACATAAGCCAGAAAAAGGACAAGATAAAGGGGGTGGGAGAAGGTCAAGAGTTGAGTCCAGAAAGAACTGAAGGAAACTGATGAATAGAGATTGGTTACCAATGAATTGGCTGATGACAATAAAATATTGAGTGAACCTGAACAAAAAAATTTGATAGATATTACATCAGTGGAAGGTGAAGATAGGAGAAGCACTTGACAGAGGTAGAGAGGAGAGCAGTCCAAACACAAGGATAAGAGGAACAACACTAGTGGTATATAAGGTCATGAAAATGGTGGGAATTAGGAAGGCAGAGAGTGTGGTGATTATGAACATATTATCTAGCTACCATGTCAGTGGTGAAAGCTAACCTTTCGACAGATAAGTATCAGTAAATCCAACATTTCTTTTGTAACTTGATGATTGAGAAATGTCAAGAACTCTCAGGGCTGTAAGTGTTGATAGTCCTAAAGTCATCAGATTCTAGTTCTATGCTTTGCATTGGATATCCTAAAAATACCACAAGTCTCGAATAAAAGTGGTATCAACAAATGAACTAAAGAACATCGAAATTAACTCCCTTGATTTCCTTGTACTATTCAGAACTAAGTACCTTGTAGATATGGCTTAAGGTCTACCCTAGAAAATCAAAATAGTTCATACCCAAAAACATCAATTTGTTTTCTCTTTGCATGGTTTTAATCACCTAGCACTGCATCAAAACAATGCCA
>JAOSBP010000204.1:2958878-2977846 GCA_027563825.1 Erythroxylum mucronatum
AGCAGGTTGTTGGTTTGGGCTAGCAGAACCCCAAACCCAAAAGAACTCCAAACTCCAACAACTTGTACTACTCTGTCCTTTTCTCACAAGGCAAGTGATTGAGTTTGAGTTTGAGTTTGAGGCAGACGACAAGCGTGTGCAGGCTTGAGAGAGAACCCTCAAATACTTCAGGAAGCGCTTATGGTTTTGCTTCTTCTAAGTTTCATACCACTTACCCCCTTCACAGTTTGGAGTAGCTGTATCGCTGTCTTCCGCCGTCAACTGTCAACAATTTTTGATGTAAGATTGATGACAGTTAAATAACTTAACCTATCCTCAAGCTTCTTCTTTTTTTTTAATCCTCTTTGGAGGGGACAGGACTTAGAGGCATCTATTTGCTTCAGCCCCTGTGAGTCTCTTAAGAACATTATAAGAGTCACTTTTGTACTAGATGAACTTTTCTTGTTCTGGTAACTGTTTTTGTTGCATATTGGTATCTAGGCTCTATGGTTCAAGGAATGGCAGAGTGTGGCTAGGCGTTTTCGATTTATGGGGTACTCTACTGTTAGAGATATAAAGGGTGTTTTGAGTTCAAACAATGAATGGTATAGCTCTTTCCGGTACCAGGTTGGTTCATAAATTTTCATGCGGTCTGTCCTTTGCCAGACATTTAAGCCACCAGAGTTTTGACTGTGATATAGGTGATGATGGATATCAGTACATTGAGCAATGCTTGAATGGATCTTGGGAAAGGTCTGAATACAATTATGAAAGACGTGCTCAAGAGAACCTGTCTGATCGGCAGCGTTTTTTTGCTAATGCCAAGAAAGATGCTGCACGAGTTCTTGAGATTTTACGACAAGATGGCCCAGGATTTGATGCAAAAAAGGCTTTAAATGATTTGCGCATAAGGGTTTCGGGCCTTCTGGTGCGAGAAGTTCTTCTGGGAATCTTGACAAAGATGAACAATGAAAACAAAACGAGATGTGCCAAATTGGGGTACAAGTTTTTTCTCTGGTCTGCTCAGCAGGGATCTTACAAGCACACGGTCAATGCGTATCATTTGATATTGACAATATTTTCAAGTTGTGGGGAGCTTAAGGCAATATGTAGATTGATAGACGAAATGATCAAGAATGGGTTCCCAACTACCGCTCGAACATTTAACATAGTAATCTGTACCATTGGCGAGGCAGGGTTTGGTAAGAAAGTCGTGCAGGATTTCGTTAAGTCGAAGACATTCAATTATAGACCATTCAAGCACTCCTACAGTGCAATCTTGCATTCACTTCTGGTCTTGCATCAATACAAGTTGATTGAGTGGGTGCACGAGCAGATGTTAGCTGATGGTTATTCTTCAGATGTTTCTACTTATAACGTTCTTTTGTGGGCAAAGTATAGGCTGGGAAAGTTGGATCAGTTTCACAGATTGCTTGAGGAAATGGGAAGAAGTGGACTTTCTCCAGATTTTCACACTTATAACATCCTTCTGCATGTTCTTGGAAAAGGGGATAAACCACTTGCTGCACTCAACCTTTTAAATCATATGAAGGAAGCGGGTCCTCCTCCCACTGTGCTCCACTTCACTAGCTTGATAGATGGACTGAGTCGTGCAGGGAATTTAGATGCCTGTAAATATTTTTTTGATGAAATCACAAAAAATGGATGCAAGCCAGATGTTGTTTGTTATACTGTGATGATCACAGGTTACATCGCGGCAGGTCAGCTTGAAAATGCTCAGGCAATGCTTGATGAGATGATAACCAAGGGCCAGTTGCCAAATGTTTTAACCTACAGTTCCATGATTCGGGGGTTCTGTATAGCAGGGAAGTTTAAGGAGGCATGCTCTATGCTTGACGCAATGGAATCTAGAGGATGCAGTCCTAATTTTCTTGTTTATAGCACTTTAGTGAGGAATTTGCAGAAAGCTGGAAAGCACTCTGAAGCTGACATGGTTATAACAAGGATGGTTGAGAAGGGTCAATATGTTCATCTAGTTTCCGAGATAAGAAGATATAGGAGATGGTAAAGTGGTTGACTGTGTACTCTGGAGATGATACTTGTTGATTTTGGTAAGTTGACTAGTGGAATTTCCAAATGTAAAGATACTCTTTTTTACATCTAGCTAGTGAAAAGCCTATTTTCTCAATCATTAAGAATTAATCACTTCCCCTATAATTCTTTGTTTATGAGGATTGGTTTTGAAACGTTGGTGTTGATTTCATTTTCTCGAGTTGAATTTCCTGGTTCTGCCAAGGATACTCAGTTCTGTCACAGACAGAATTTCATTACTTTTCTTAGTTGGTGAATGACCTTGAGGAAAGAAGCAATTCATTCCAAGTAATTGATGACACTTGCTAGTAATGTTTTTTTAACAACATCCTGGCTTATGGATTGGTCATTTCTGTTCATGTTGTGTGAGTGGTAATAATAACTATTTCAGGCGCGCTTGGAAGAATGTATATATATAGGCACTTTCTATGATGCTGTATGTATGTAACCCACCCATTGCAGGAGTTTTACATTCCTTTCACATCCAATAAAGGAAATATATGATCTTTTCTTTTTAGATTATGAGATATCCTTTAGTACTTCTAAAATTTTAACTTTAATTCTTTTTATTTAAGTTGCAAATTGTTTACAATTACTCTAAGCATTTTAAGGTTTTAAAAAATATTATTTTAGTTATAGAATAGCTGTTTTCTAACCACACTCCAGGGTCATCCTTCAGCAAGATATAAGTATTTCTTTCTCGTTATGCTTGAGTCACGAAAACAGTCTCTTTATAAAATACAAATGTAAGACTGTATATAATTGATATTTCTACCCTAATCCTCACGAAGCAGAAACCTTGTTCATTAGGGTCGTTATTGTTGTTGTTTTAAATTATATTTAAACTATAACATTACGTAAAATTTGTCTGAATTAGAATATAAAAACTTGTATTCCTAATTATTAAACTAAAGAGGCACATTTAAATTGAAATTCAAATCATAAGAAAATATCAATCAAACTAAAGGTATATAAAACCATTAAAAACAATAAAAATAATGAGTAGATATAAGTTTCTAACTATTTATTAACTGCTAAATAGAAAATCATACGGAAAATAAGAAACAAGTTGATTTCATTTGCCTCAATTGACGTTTTACGGTATGAAACAGTAGACGACAAAAGCATCCCTAAAACCCTGACAGGGTGAGGCCACTTACCTTTGATCCTCTGCTCGAAAACCACCGGGAAAAACCCCCGCTCTCCAAGGTACAATCTTTTCGCTATCTCTTCCCATTCATGTCAGATGGGTTTTGTGCAATTTGTTGTGTGATGTCTGCTATCACATGGTTTAATATGTTAGTTATGCCCTTGTTATTAGGACATTACCCATTGTTTCCGTATGTATCCAAGTTATAACTTAAACTTGATTGGAGATGTAATACCCATGTGGTTGAGTGCATTCTGGGTTGTTAAGATCTTTCTGTTAGTATATTTCTTGAGTTTGGTTTGTTAATATCAAATCCTAGGTGCCGATGATTGGATCTCTTCGTTGTTTATGGGATTCAGCTGTAGGTTTGGTTAGAGTGGTTTTTGGTTAACTATTATAGAGAGATAGAAAGGACGAGGCACTATGTCGTGTTTGGGATTATTTGTTTTTGTGTATTGAAAGGAAGTTGCAAGTGAAATGAATTCCCCAGCTTCTTAATTAAACTATTTTCAATGGTTTAATCGGATTATGTCAGTGCTGTGTGGCGTATATAACTGGAGACGAAATGGCTATTGTTGACTCACCACGTGAATATTTCTAAGACTTCAGAGCCGTGAAGATTATGAATAGGAATGGCTTCTTAATCCTATTTCCTTCTGCAATGTACGACTTTGAATCCAAGAGTTAAAAGGCCCTGGTGGCTTTAATTGTCTGGCATTCCGCTATCTGAAAGCAAAGGGAATTTTGCTCATGCTACAGTAGATTATGTGGTCAATCATTACATTATTTTGTGAAAATAATTATATTTATTTATCACTTTCTTCAGCTACTTATGGGAACCGGAGGCATCATTGGCGATAAATGGTCCATGAGAATTCTTTGGATGTGTGCTATTGGAAGTGCTATCAGTATGTAGTCCTAATCTGATACTGGCCTCTTGCCTATTGAAAATTTTCTTTGCTTGTATCAGTCAAACTAGTTTCACTACAAGGTTTCTGGTTTTGCTTCACTTCATATTATTCTGACAGTTTTTATCAATTAATTGATTAGGCCTCTATATGGTTGCTGTGGAAAGACAAGCACAGAATAGAAACCGTATGATGGCAGAAAGTTTGAAAGCCATGGAAGAAGAAAGCATTGATGAGAATTCTTAAACGTGACATGCCATAAATTCACTGTACTAATCTGTCAGAAAGGCTCTCTTTGTATCCTGAATAGTTCAATTTTATGTTTCAGAAAATCTTCCTCAACTGTTTACTCCCCCTATGACATAAAATTGTCGCATTTTTGACACTATATGTTCCATATGGATTTGAGTGTTTCCATGATTTGGTTGAACTACTTAAATATGTTAGATCCTATGGCTTGCAGTGACTATTATTAACAAGCAAGCAAGTATATGGACATATTAGAGAATGGTTTGTTGGTTCTATGTCCAAACACCTCTTTAAACTTCTGTACGGACACCTCTTTAAACTTCTGTACTTTTTTGGTGCCTGTATACAATTGATCAGTGCTGAGTTTTGCATGGGACAGCCGATGGTTTTCAACGTAGAAACAATGGTTGGTGTTGCTGGTAAAGGATACGACACGAAATTCCTTCCATGCACCAGCAACTTAGTTCTGGAGTTTATGCACTTAGCTACGCTGAGGCTTGGAGTTCTACCTAGAAAATTTTCCCTATTAGCCATGCTGTTCTTTGACATATATAATAATATAGCTAAGTTTGACCAGACAGGTTTCTGTCTTCGTGCCATGCTTGGTTGTATGTTGACAGCATTCTACTTTGCTACATGCATTGCTTGCTGCAAAATTAGCTGATACATGGCTTTGAATTGAAACAAAGGCATGGCTCTAGGGGTAAACTGTTGCAGGTGATGGTGAAATTGACATTGATTTGATTCCAGAATACGCATCAGGTTGGATTTCGTAGTGGCTGGTATGTGCAAACGCCACTTCCATGGAGGTCCAACTTACTATGTCAGTAATTAAAATTTGAGATAGTAATACTATAACCTTGATTTTATTGTGAACTAGGGCCACTTACTTGGATACAATATTGCTAAATGGATCACATTGATTTGTATACAAGTTTGCAGCACTAGCTTGTATCAATCTACATGGTAAGTCGTCTAGGCTTAATAGTTAGTGAATAAACAAAGAGAAGGAATTCCCAGTCCCGTTGCACCAGCCTAATCCATATCAGGGAAGTGAAAAAAGGACGAGAACCAGCATTTTTTTTTCTGCTATCTTCTGACAACACAATAGACCTACAAGTTCATGACTTGCAGGAAAATCAAAGATCAACAAGTAGAGTGACAAAAAGAGAAACTTTGTAAATATATCCCTGTTCTTCGTACCTATGACACCCTAAATTCTGAGCATGTTCCAGATTCCCTGCTAGGGATCCAGAGTTGGGTTTTATAAATGGACGCAAATCCTTCCGAATTGTGTGTGACATCTTGTACCAAACTTCTCTCATCCACATGTTTCACAATAAATAAATAGGACAGTGTAAATATGAGGATGGAAGAAGTTGGCACTGGGTAGGTGCAGGCAATCTGGAACAGACGATGACAAGGCTTTATAAATATTCAGCTAAATCTAGCATTCTTGTTTCTTTTCCTCCAATTTTATACAAGATCTCTATAAAGCCTAAATCCATTCACTTGAATCTTCTAATCTGCGAGTCTTTTCCTTGTACCAACTTCAGTCCCTTCTTTCTGGCATTGAATATGATCTAGAAACTCCATCCAGGTCAAAAGTCAATGTCACCGCTGAAGAAACTGAAGCTGACGGTCGAAGCAGGGGAGTACTAACTCTACTTGAAGTTTCATTCGCATTGGAAGCTGGTTGTAACTCAATCTCGCTATCAGCAGAGGGAGCAATCTCAGGAACTTCTAGAAACTGATGATCATCTTCCTCAAGTGACATTACTGTGCTAGTTTCTGTGCGTATTGTGGAATCGTCCATGATTCCATGCCTTCTCTTCCTCCTAGCTGCCTTCCCCCACCCATGGATAGTCTCTCTTATCCTTTGAGGAATCAGAGCTGCTTTGTAGTTTGTCCCCATCTATAAAAGAAATGAGGAAAGTTTCATGATGCTTAATAGTCAGGAAATACTCCTATTTCATGAATCCAACACAAAGGAGGAAGAAGATAGCCACTTCATATGCTTAAAGGGGCAATATTCTCTTAGAAAGCCTATTGACAAAGAAGATTCCACCTTTTCTATTAAGTTGTCTTTTCATTTAGATTATCATGGAATAGAACTCTTTTCATCCAAGAAAAGATTCAAGCAACTAAAGAAAAGAAGGGGAGAAGGGGATTGTAAATCAAAATATAGTTTTTTCCAACCATCCTCCAATTAGGTTAAGAGGAAGACAACAGAAACTTCAGTTTACGACGTGGCAGCTAACAGAATGTTCAACCACCCAACCAAAAGTATATATTTTTCAAGAAAAGAAAACATTTTTACTACTTTTCCTCGGATTTTTTCATATCCTTCACAAGGGATTGTTTGTTTGACATCTTATGCTCTACCAAAGGCTAGTACCAACTGGGGATATGACAGTATTAATGAACTGTATAATATCACCTCTACTTAACATCCAACTGGGATATGTCCAGTAATCTGTATTCCTGCGTTAATTTTACTAGAAAACATCCAGCATCAAACTGGGATATGTCCAGTAATCTGTATTCCTGCCCTAATTTTACTAGAAAATATATGTCCAGTAATCTGTATTCCTGCATTAATTTTACTACACCTACTAATGCACTTAGCAACCATTTCTTTATCTTCTAGATTTAAAGGACAAAATCAAAGACAATAAGCCTTCCTTCCCCCAAGTTTCTCTAGGACATCGATAGCTTCGTATTTGAGACTTGAGAGACATGCCAAGGATGCAAAGGACCAGACATTCAGACGAATCTAGCGCCTAAAACTTGTAACAATTCTACCAATACTACAAGTCCAACAGCCCCAGATTGTTAATAACTCAATTTTATGTTAGTGAACTCTTGATAGTCCAAATTCAGGTATAAGATGTGTGGAGTACCTGGGTAACCAAAGCATATAGGGGTAAGGTGCTATAGCTGCAGAGAAACTGACCGGCAAAACTGAAAAATAAGAGAGCACCATAGTAAAAAAAACTGCTAATACAGTCAACAAACTTACTACAAACTGACCATGCATACCCCAGGATAAGTCGCACATATACCAGCAAATGGTTTCTTATGAAACAAGAATTATAGCCAAATTGCCACTGAACACAACCAACCAAAGAAAAATAAGTCAGAATGTACAGATCCAACAACCTTCACAATACGGTAAGAAGTAAGTGCTCCAGTGTATTCACTATGCTTTGTAAAACTTCCAATTGATGCTGTACAGGGATCAGGGGACAGAGCATTTGTATTCTAAGTATTTAAAGTTTGGGTATTTTAATTTTATCTTGCAGGAAGATCATCTAATGTGGTAAAATAAAATTTATTTCAAGCAACGAAAGGTATTTACCCAGAACCAAAAGAATGAAGCCAATTCAAACGCATTCTGCAAATAGAATTCAGAGAAAGATCAGAATATTTTGTCAGCACGAAAAATGGATGTTACAGCATTTAGATTACATGAACAATGAGCATTGTCACCTGGAATAAGATAAAATGAATCAATGACAACAATAACTCAGGTTTCTTAAGCCAGAAGAGATCATCTCGAGGTTTCAGTTTTGCTCCTACAAAGTATCCAGTAATGCCAGCATTTTCTATTGCCAAGGTTGCAATGACATGCTGTAGTTTTGCACCTACTAGAAGAACAAGCTGCCAACAAAAGCAACAGTTTCGGAATAATTCTACAAGAAAGGGTGCACGGCACTAAAAAAGCGTAACGCATGGTTCATTACGAATATGAATTATGCCTATATCCAGAAATTGTACTTTTCTGACAAAAAGACCAGAAACAGAAATATTAAAGAAAAAAGTACTTACACTGACAGGAATGATGGCTATCCAGAAGTACAGATTAGACCCTGTACGAAGAGAAGAAAACCAAACAAGTTCAAATCTACAATCTAAGCATAGAAAAGACACATTCGACAACTAATAGGATATGTATCAGTCATTCATGGGGATTCTTATCATAGTAATCCAGAAAGCAACTCACGAGAGGAAAGTGCACAAACAAAGAAAATGCCAGAGAATGTTCGTCAAAGTACGGAACTATTGCAAGTCTAGAATCAGAGAAATAATACTTTTGAATCTCAATCCATACCTTTTATATTAAACAGCATGAAACCAACAACAAATCCCCACAATGGACCACTACAAGGTGTTAAATAAACAGGTAATTAGCTGGCCATTTATCAAATGAATACATCAAGCTTAAAAATTCAGAGAAGAGAGATCAAGCCTTCAAAAAGTTTGAACAGGTCCAATACAGAAAACATCTAAAAAATTATTTTACCTTACACCAACAATCCGTTGGAATTCTTCTTCCATAGACCGTATCATATAGCTATGAAAATCGTATTTCAGAGGCAAATTATGATTCTGTAAGAAAAATAAAAGAATGGAAATACAACTTAAACATTAGTGGCAAAAAACTATAAACAGACATCCACTAGACAAAGAGACTTCATCATGTCCTGAAAATGGAACTCTTAGTTTTAAGATCTCAGTTTACTTGTATTGCAGGTAATAAGTTTGAACGATTAAACACTTGAAAAGCCCTGCTTGCAGTTTTGCTGGTGGGATTATAAATATTTTGAATTATTTTTTTAGAATTTTTTTATCACATTCCATTTCATTTTACATTTTAAAAATTTTATTTGAATTATTTTTAGAAATTCAAAATTACAAGAAAGTTTGACCCCGAAAAAGTTTATTCTACGTCCTTCCCTTTTCTGGCGCTCAAGTAAAGAAACGACATGGTATGAGTTCTATGCTTCAGTTTCCTGCTAATCAAAATGTTTCTTGACTGCATAACACAGGCACACAACACTTTTAATCATTTTTTAAGCTTGCACTTTGTATGATATGGTGTGATAGAGATGTAAATACTACAACCAAATGCATTAATATAAACAATGCAGCCAAACATGAGATCCTACTACGTCTATTTTTTTTCAAAGCACTACACACGCAGAATAACTGAACAATCAACATGATATGCTTCAGTTTCTTGCTAATCTGAATGACTTCTTCATTGCAGTACGCCTAATCACATGCACACAACACATTTTTAGTCAATTTTTAGTTTGCCGTTGATATGGTACGGTATCACAGGATGCAAGTACAACTCTAAAATGTATCGATATAAACAAGCCAAACATGATATTACAATGTCCACAAAAAACACTTATCTACGCGCATCACATATGTTGGGTTCCAAATAAACAGGAATACCACATACCATGATGAAGCCCTTGCGGAGAGTGAGGTAGTCTGTGCGAACCACTGAGCGGCCAAATTGCCGAAAGAAACAAGTCTACAAGTTGATCAAAATAAGTTAATTTGATTGAAGTTCGAATTCAAACCAAATGAATAGCATGCCTTAATATAACATGCAAGGATTAAATTAACAAGGGACAAAAAATACATTTTGGCTCCTAACGTTTTTATCACAATTTAAGTTAGAGCTTAATGTTTGACAGTACTCAAAGGACTTCAATGTTATCAAAACAAATCCAAATCAACCCTATACTGATGGAATCCCTAACTCCTATCAAAATTCCATAAGTTAAGGCTTATGTAGTCAATTTTTAGCGTGACACCACTACCAACATGACATCCCAATTGAACCCCACAATTTCAATCTTCTCTTTTCTCCTCTATCCACACTTACTGAAAGGCAACTAATGATGTTAAAGACCTGTTTCATTGTGGGTGTGGCATATTGCCCAGCAATGAATTGGAAAATTGTTGTTGGTACAGTAAACAACTGTTTGAAAAACATGGTGGAATTCACAATAATGAATTGATTTCATGTTGAATGATGGAGGATACATTAGTTATATAGATTGCATGAAGGGCTACAGAAAGGATCGTCATGATAGGTGCAAAACAACAGGAAAATAATGCATATATAATATATGTATACTCTTCGATGCATAAAATCAAGACAAAAGAGAGAAGGTGAAACATATTTCACCAAAGATTTAACCTCCAAACCACAAAATATATAAGACTGCAAATCAAACTCTGACATATAGAAACATTTAAGGAATTTGTTAAAGCTCAATCTCGCAAAAAAAAAAAACCCTTTATCTAAATTTCAAAAAGGTATTCCATGCATGAATGCTCACATCTTGCATATTGTATTTATAAAGGAATCATTCAACCCAAAAGTTTTAGTTGCTAGGAGTGATCCAAGAATGGATTATATATCATCCTAACATGCCTCTCACATGAAATGTAGAAAAATCACAAATCTATCATAAATGTAACTAGAATACCTTCAACTTAAAAATTCTCGATCATATAAGATTCTGATAACATATCAAAGAACCATTTGATCTAAAAACCTAAGATGTTAAGTGAAATTTAATAATGGATCAAAAACTATATTAACAATGTTGAGGAACTCCTTGCCTTTACTCAAACGCATAAATACAAAAAATATTTTCATATAATTCGTATGCTTCATTTCCAAAATGACATTCTTCTTTTGAAAGAGTATCTCCAAAGAAAAAAAAATCTTTTTCTTTTTCACCTTTCTTCCCTCCTCTACCCCTCATCCTCCTCCCCTCCCCCTAACCACTCCCTCCAAAAGAATAATCGTCACAAAATTTATTGAGACCATATCCAATCAAATTAACTATTTAAATATGTTTATACCAAACCCACTTTGATTTTAACATAAATTGAATGTTTCATTGCTTATCCATCCCCATCAACGGAAAAAGAAAGGTTGAACAGGAGGAAGTAAGGAATTGCACTTAATATTTTGCTACAAAAAATTTGATATCATTTTCAGTTTTTTCGCTTCATATCACAGCCATAATATGTGGAGACACGAAGTTCATGGTAAAATTCAAGCAGCATAATTCAGGTTCCTTACCAGGTAATGGAAATAACAAACAAGAAAAGCAATAAAGAGAGAGCAAATGTTGGTTACTTACCACCCAGATAAGAACACTATTCTGAACCAGTGGATTGGACGCATGGTATCTAACAAAAGTTGTTTGCCTTCGCAATATTTGTTCCCTGGTGATTTCTGTTGCAAAGTAGAAACCAACTCAAGACTCTGCTCTTGAACTCATTCTTTACCAAACAATCCTAAATGCAAACTAAAAGAGCTACAAATGTCCTCAAAACTCCAGCAACTACTAAGTTTCTCTATATAAAGTGCAATTGAACAATGCAAGTTGAGACATCATACAGGTTTGCTAGATGTCATACTATTACATTGTACTCAAAAAGCTTATTAGTTTTGTATCTTACCAGTTAATGCATTATGACGGTCCATATGAGCCTCATCCTCCCACACCCTCCAACTATGGATCTGATAAAACAATCAAACATCTCAAGATTAGAGAAAGGGAAAACAGTAACATGGTTACCTATTTTCATTTTGCAAGATGTACCTTTTCTCCTGCTCAACTACCTCGACATATATAGGACAGTAATGTACATGAGGTCAAAATAGTTTCTCTCTTATCAAAGCCAATATTCAACTCTAGTTCTCCTAAGTTTTCTTTTTCTCACCGGCTATACCTCAAAGCTTGACTATTAAGATAAGTTTGGCTATCACATAGCGATTACCATATCAGTCACATTCCTCTCATATTCAGTTCAAAGGTTAACATAAGAAATGGTGATTGCACGATCACTGGATGATTCTAAGTGGATTTATAGCCTCACAAATCAACAAGTACATTGAGAAACATAAATAGCATTTCTTAATAACTCCTCTTTTGCAACGTTTTTAGTTCCTGAATCTGAGGAGAGATCTATAAGTCATTACTCAATAAATGTTGTGGGCCTTAGTCACTGAAAACTGCGGGCTTGGGGACGGATAAATTGACAACCATAAACACATAAAACTAGCTCTGTACACATAAAAATTTCAGTCCTAAAAGTTTGGCAAGATATATGAAAAGGCTTATGGACTACAACAGGCTACGCTTAATGTTACTCTAAAATTTCCTAATCATTTAAAGTGAAAAAAGCCTTTATGGGTTTACATTAGCTACATATAGCTAATTAGTGATCTAATCAGTTAATTAACAAGAAGATATGACGTGATGCTATCAAAATTGTTTTTAGGAATGCGAAAAAAAACACAATATATAATTATATATAATTCACTTCTAGAAGGAATACAACCTTCACAATTGCCAACAGCATTGTTAAGCAACTGTAAGATATATGTGTGATCGCCATGACAAAGATGAAACGATGCAACTGCTCAAGACCTTCCAATGACACAAAAGGTTCATTTCCCTGCATAAAACTCAGTTTTTAGAAAGGTATAACGCATCAGAAAGGCAAGCTATAAAAGTCACATTCAATATAGTCCACAAAGGTAAAGATATTCTTTAAAGAAAACTTCTACTTCAAATTAATTCTAATTGAATATGAAAATTCACTTATGGCAAAAAACTTCAGATGAAATAGTAGCAACATCCTCAAAAGAATTATAAACCGAGACATGACTTGCCACTTTACAGGTATTCTTGGTTCGATCATTTAGCACTCTCCGTAATGAGTGAGGAAGCATATAATTCACTGCTAGTTTACGTTCCTTGTTAGAATTATCTTCTATATCTTCATCAATCTGAGATCTACTGCAAGGAGCAAAAGTACTGTCATAGAACTTTGATGGAATGCAAATATTGGCTATTGTGCTAGATGTAGCTGTTAGAAGGAGAGAGATGAATCCAAGAAGCATCAACTCTGAAGAGAAAACAAAAAATTGAATTCATAAGTACTTAGCTAAGATACATATAACAGAATGGGGAAGGGGAAGAAAAGAAGTAGAGGATATGCAAGTTTTTTGCAGTTTCTGTAGGCAATCTACCTTCTTTCATTTTTTCTACAGCTGCAAGCAGAGGTTTCCTATTAGTCTTCCTCAACCACTGAAACAAATGATAAGTCATGTCAAAAACAATGAGTAAACAAATTTTTTTGAAAATGTAGCAGGAAGGTAAATTAAATTAAACATGAACTGTAGATTTGGAAAAAATAAAACACCAGACTACTAAAATTGTTAAAAATAGATGTTAACAGTATGGATTCAGCTCATTTATCAACACAGACCTTCCATATTCCGAACCTATCATATATCTACCCAAAATCAGTGCTTATATGCCAACTGGATAATGTTTTAGCAGATATTATATCCTTCTTCACGTCCTTTTCTACCCATAATGTGGGGTGTGAAAGATTCAGGCACCAATGTCCTGTTCATTGTTTACTTGACAGTGTAAAAAATTCCAACGGTTTATGAAGACTGAAGCTTGAGAGCCGCTAGTAGTTTGCCGGATTATTTCCAATATACTAGTAAAGGGCTACATGCTATTCAGATAAAAGTCGATCATAGGAAACTCTCCCATCAAGCAGAATAATTTACAAGTTTCAATATTGCAAAGGTTTAAATTGGAAAGCAATTTCTTTCCACTTACTGGAATCATAATCCTATGAACCACTGAAGCACAGAACAAGAAGGAAATAAGGGACTTGTCATACAAATGCAGTGAACCACATCACCCAAAAAAAAAAGAAGAAGAAGATCTAGCATGCGTTACATAATCCAAACGACACAAAAACGAAGCTTCTGTTCATGTTCTTGATGAAAGAATTGAGAAGTAAAACTTACATTACTTAGACGGTGAATGGACCGCTCCACAATCAAGGAAACAACCACAAAGATTGTCAATACTGTTGCAACTGACCATGTAGGAGTTAAGGCCAACGATCGCATTTCTTTTTCTTTCTCAGCCATTCCAGAACAATCCTATTCACAGACCACAAACCAAAGAATAGCAAGCACCAAAGGTGTCCTCTCTCAGGCCAATGGCTGTGAAGCTACCCACTTTCTAAACCGCAATCCAATACACATGCCCCAGAAGATTAAAATACAATACACACTCCCAGAATCATACAGTTTCTACACTAGAAACAGCTCATTCCTCTACACTGGTTCTCTCCAACGGAGAAAAGCAATACACTAAATCTGGAAAGTACTTGGTTCCTTTTAACTTTTAAATGCACGAATCGCACAGAGAAAAATGAATTCAGAAAACGCTTGCTTCTAAACGACGCCTAATAATGCGCTGCGAACTTGGAAATTTCTGTTGCAAAACAGAAAGATCAAAAGTTTCCTTTTCACAATCAAGATTTTTTACTTGGCAAACTTATAACACCTCCTAATACCATCGTTTCCTCACTACCCATAAAACTTTTTCCTCTCCCTTTCACTGTGGAAAGTTCTGTTTCTTTCTTCTCTTTGTACAGAAACTGCAATTTGCCCAACTTCAGTCACAGAAAGATGTTACGAACACTGTCTCTACAATAGCAAAGAAAGTGAACAAGATCAGATCCGCTTCAGATTGGGAAGCAAGTTTAGAACTTGAAGTCTTGAACAAGCCCTTTTACGTGAAAATACTTGCTGGTTCTAGAAACTGTCTTTTGTTTTAACTTTTGTTTGTGTCTGAACGTAAGAAAGCTTCGAACTTCCTCTGAACCTTGGATCTTTGTCTAACGGGGCTTCACATTTTCAAACTTTTATAGTAACCCTCCTCTGTTCACGGAGACAAAGTCATGGACAGCGACGTCGTACCACACGGGGATTATATGGTCTCAACCAATGACTTGATAGTCTTCAGTCTTCTCCTAGCATTTATTGGATTTGTCTTACGAATTTATCATTGTTGTTAAAACACCAGCAATGAAATTTGCCGCTAATCGTGGCCACCTGGCAGAAGCTTCACAGATGAAATGATACAAAACACGGACACATGTGTTTGCCTTTTCAATTCATATGTATCGTGCACATGCTTTGTATACAATTATAGACTTCCAATCTCAGCGGACCACTCCGTCTCGTTTTGTGTTTAGTATTAGTCAAATCCAAAAGACTGTCTACAAAATATAAATCTCAATTTGTGGAATCCCACAAAGTTTAAAGATATCCAAAGGTGTGAAAATGAAGAAGCGAAGTGTCCTGTATCTACAATTGACCCTCGTTTTACTGCATTAGTTATTTAACGATTATTAGCATAAGGAACATTCTTCGCTATTAATCCAATTGTTAATAATCATTTATATTACTTAGGTGCTATAAGCTTTATTGGAGGCACATGACGTTGTTGAAATGTGAGCTTCAGGGACTTAAATATTAATAGACTGACGTCCCATCATACTCACCGGAAGATTCTTCATATCATCCTCCAACCACCCTATCTTTCAGCCCAACTTACTTCCACCACCGTCACTATGGCCAAATATTTCTTCCGCCACCCTCCAAATTGTAATTAAACAAGGCAAAAGAAAAAAGAAACCTCTGCAATCTGGATGCATAATGGTTAGGTCGGTTGTGCTAGGCCTAGGCTTATCTCTATACATACACGGCCCGTTTGGCCCATCAGGTGTTAGACTCTCATGCAAATGCAAAGATCTACGTAAACCTAGCATCCACGCCATATATAAGGTACTATTCTCACCGGATTGAGGTATGAGACTGTAACCCTAGCTGTTCTTCCGTATTCTCTGCTACCAAAACCTCTCAAAAATACTGACTTGAGCGTCGGAGGGGCTTCTTGAGAATCAACTCCCGGCCCGCCGTTATCTGTTTTGCAGGTATTCCATAGCCAGATTCTTACAGACCATGGATCCAGACAACAACGTTCAACCTCAGTAGGATCAGGCTGAACCAAATATGAATTTTGTATGTTGGAGATGCAAAAGGGTGGTGTATTTCAATCTGATTCTACTTGGTTACCTATCAAACGAATCTTTAGGTAGTATTGGTGACAGTAATTTTTCTATCTCAATGGGAAACCACAGTGAAGAATAGCTTTGAAAACGGAAGATAAAAATTATTTACATGATACAGATGTTTTATTTACATGATAAAAATTATTTACCATAAAAGGTTGTCACTATTTGGGATTTGACTAAACATAGAAGTTAGCTTTCTATATATATTCAGTTAGTTGAAGTTATACTTATCTGTAGCTAATGGATTTACTTCCTTGTTGAACAATTACTTTTTGTTTGTTTATGCACAATATGACATATTTTTTTCTTTGTTTTGGTCTGCTTTCAGTTCAAGACATTATCTCATAGAATAGAAGAAATTGAAATTGATTAATAAAAATTGACTGATTAATTAATAAATTAATCAATTTTTAACAATAAATGTTATTAAAATAAATTGAATCGAAAATTTAAAAATTGAACTATAATATTAAACGATTTAAAATTTTTACGATTGAACCGAACAAATTAAAATTTCAATCATTGTTAGCTTGATAATGACAAGAGGTTGAGTTGCATGCTCTAACAGATCTTTTGTTTATGTAAAAGGAAAGATGTTTATATGTCGTGAAAAGTATTATCTGCTTTTCCAAAATGAGAACTCATCAAAGCTTTTTTAAAAGATAAAGTATCAATAAAGATGAAAGGGAACTCGGAATGATATAAATATCAATCATAATTGAAAGCATAAGGAAGAAAGAAGATGAAAATAAATATGGAAATGAACATATTAGTGAAGCCATTCTGTGATGGAAATTCAATTTAGAAATAATAGAAAGTTAGAAGTACCAAATGCAAATGACTAAAACTAAGCTCGATGCATCGCAAATTTTATTTTATTTTGATATAATTTATTTTATTTTATTAATAAAATTAATTATATTATATGTAATTTTTATTTCATCAATACAAGTATATAATATTTTTATATTTCATTTATAATTGTTCATTCTCATTTATAATTGTTTATCATAGGAAGGCTTTCTAACACACCAGAATCTATCAGGAATATCATTTTGCAAAGCAATAGTAGGAGTTATATTGATAACATATGTAACTGCATACAATGCCTCTCCCCAAAAGGAATTAGGTAATTTGGCATCTGAAAGTACACTTTTAATTCTCTCCATCAAAGTTCTATTCATTCTTTCTGCCAAGCCATTCAGCTGTGAGTCTTAGGAGGTGTCTTTTGGTGTCTAATATCATGCTCTCTACAATATGAATCAAAAGGCCCACAGTATTCTCCTCCATTATCAGTGCGAACACATTTTAGCTTCTTGCTTGTTTCTCTCTCAGCATAAGCATGAAATTCTTTAAATGCAACAAGTATTTGATCTTTTATCTTCAAAACCTGAACCCAAAGCTTCCTTGAGTGGTCATCAATAAAGGTCACAAAATATTGTGCACCACGAAATGACTTTTCTTTCAAAGGACCACACACATCTGAGTGTATCAACTCAAACAACTCCCCTTTGCTGGAAGGAGGATGATGTTTAAAGGATACCCTTTTCTGTTTTCCAGCCAAGCAATGCACACAAGTGTCTAACTCTCCACCTTTCAAATCAGAAAGCAAATTCTTCTTAGCTAGAATATTCAATCCCTTCTCACTGATGTGACCTAACCTCTTGTGCCATAAATGTTAGGCCTTGTCCTATTTGTTTAAATTGTTTAATTGGTTATTTGTGTTTGAAATTCTTAATTGGTGTATTATGTTTGAATTCATGGTTTGAAAATTTTTAGAATTTGTTTTGATTTGGATTTGAAAGAAGGATAGAAATTTAAGTTGAATTGAAGTGTTAGGTGGAATTAGAAATAATGTGGTATGTTAGGTGGGTTAGTATTAATGGTTTGTAATAAAGAAAGGTAGAAGTAGCTTAGAACTAAATGGTTAAGGGTTAGTTGGAGTAGTTGCAAAGCAACCAAGGGCATAGTTGGAAGAAGCCCTTAAGTGAAGGGCAATTTGGGTAGTTCAAGAAGGAAAATAAAAGAAAAGAATAAGAGAGGGAGAAGGAGAGTGTCGTGGGAGTTGGAGAGGAGAAGAAGAAATCGTGGAAGAGAAGAGAAGAGGAAAAGAAGAGAAGAAAAAGAAAGGAAAAAGGGAAGGAAATTCGTGGATTCAAGGAGGAATCGAGCTTCTAGGTAAGATATTTCATTCTTCTTCTTGTTTTGTGAAGAAATGAGTTAGGTTTTGGTGTTAGAGAAAAGGTAGAGAGAGAAAGCTTAGTGAGGAAGATGATGAATAGTAATTTTAGGGTTTTTGGATCTTTTCTTCTAAAGGTTGAGTTTTTCTAACCTATAGGATGTGGGATTAGGTTAGATTAAAGCTTGATTAAGGTTATGTAAATTTTAGGGTTTTGAAAGAGGAATTTCGAAATTTAGGGGAGATGATGAATTGTTGATTTTATTGGACTTGTTTAGGGAATCAAGAGGCTAATCAAGGCCAAGAGGAAGGAAGCTAGTGATCTTTGAAATTTGCAAGTTGAGGTGGGTAAAATTCTTCTAGTTATTGTGTGATGAGAGCAATTGCATGATGTGTGCCTTATGTGATATATGATTTATCAAAGTATTGATTTTGATGTAAAATATATATGATGAAACAATTGAGTTGAGATATTGACATGTTATGCATTTGAAATGCTTGACATTTTGGTTTTCATGCCATTATGTGAATTATGGCACTTTGCATATGATTAGATGTTTGAAGCATGAATTTGAGTGTGTTTGATGTGATTCCGCAAGTTCACGGGTCTCAAGTAGTACAGTATAATATCGTCCCACAGGGAGTAATTGTGTAATTACCAGGCTTG
>JAOSBP010000204.1:2977946-2988056 GCA_027563825.1 Erythroxylum mucronatum
ACTGAAGATAAATCAACATATTTCAAGTATTCTAATATTTATTATGGGCTAAGAAAAACTCTATATGTAATAAAAAAATTAAAAGTAGGATTAAACTAAATTTAAGTTAAAAATATGTTTAAAATAGAGTCATATTTTTAAAAAAAATAATAAATTATGAATGTATTTAGTAAATTCACACGGCAATGAACAAGACGAAGCTAACGGAGCGCTGGGGCAGAAAGAAGGGTTTAAAGGAGGTTTTTAGCTTAACCTATAGTAATTGAAGAAGAAGACGCTAGAGGTTCACGAAAGCACCTCTAATGGCGACTCTCTCCGATGCTCGGGCCGTCAAGTCCCTCAACAAATCTTCTGGCGGCCGCCGCTTTGTTGTAAGTTACCCTCTCTCTCGTTGTTGTTGTACTATGAATTTGTGAAGAAAGATGCAATCTTTAGGGCCTAAACCCTGCTAAGTTGTCGACAATAATGGATGTTTTATTCAAACGAGCTAATGGGTTTTTGAGAAGGTTCCAGGGGAATCAAATAATGTTAAAAGATTGAGACTTAGTGCTAATTTCTATTGGATTGGTTCTTCAATGAATATGGAGCGGGGTCTAGAATGATATTGTTACAATTGAGTTGGTGAAAGAATATGAATTTTGTATGTTGGAGATGGAAAGGGGTGGTGTATTTCAATCTGATTCTGCTTGGTTACCTATCAAACGAATCTTTAGGTAGTATTGGTGACAGTAATTTTTCTATCTCGATGGAAAACCACAGTGAAGAATAGCTTCGAAAACGGAAGATAAAAATTATTTACATGATATAGATGTTTTATTCCAGTTAGAGGGCTGTTGTATCTCATGAAATAAATATGTAATTTACTATGAACTTGTGAGCAGAAGAATCATCTACCACTTTTCTGTTGGATTCTTTTGAGTTTTGAGAGAACTCATCCTAGGGACACCTGAGGATGCCTTATCTACCATAAAAGGTTGTCACTATTTGGGATTTGACTAAACATAGAAGTTAGCGTTCTATACATATTCAGTTAGTTGAAGTTGTACTCATCTGTAGCTAATGGATTTACTTCCTTGTTGAACAATTACTTTTTGTTTGTTTATGCACAATTTAATATTTTTTTCTTTGTTTTGGTCTGCCTTCAGTTCAAGACATTATCTCAGAGAATAGAAGAAATTGAAATTGATGTCTATCGGAGCCTTGAAAAAATAAAAAATGAGCCATCTGATGGATCCACTTTTTTTCGGGACTGCCTCATGGAATGGAGGGTGCGTTTACTACGTTATCTTTCTTAATTCATTCAGTCATAATGTAAGCTGAGGTTTGTGGAAACTGAAAATGAGTTGCTCGACAGACAAATTCTTTTATGCTGTTGGATTTGTGATCACATTGTATAATTTCTGATGAATGTTTTTTCTATAAAAAATTTTATGCGGAGAGCCTCTCAATAAGAATTAAAATTTTATGTTAATAGGATATAGAGCAGGTACTTCCACTGTGGTGTTTGCTTCTTCCATGTTTTTCATAAAATTTTCAATATGCTGAATGCAGGAGTTGAATACAGCGGAGGACTTCATTTCATTTTATGAGGAAATAATGCCATTTGTACAGACATTACCTTTGGTGCTCTTGCACAAGGAAACTATTTTCTCGAAACTTCTTTGTAGATTACAAATGGTGGCACGACTATCACTTGAGCCTATTCTCAGGTAGACTGCAGTTATGGTTCGTTCCTTATTTGACTAGAAACGTATGAAAAAATATACAATTTGAGTGTGCTGATGGTATATGTTGACTATGTTATTGAGGCCATGCGTTGTCTCTCTGTTCATAGTGGTTTTTGTTCCATTATTTTCTTCTACAAATTAGCTTATGCCGAGCATAAGTGAAATTTATTGTATGTTTGTACAGATTGATGGCAGCATTGTCTAGAGACCTCCTTGAAGACTTCCTTTCGTGAGTTTCTTTCCTTTTTTTAAATTGTAATGTACTTTTTTTTTTTCATTTTTTAGTCTGTTACCTTGTAGCCTTGTGGTCGTTTTTGTCTATGTATTCAAATGCTTAAGAAGGGCTTAGCATGTTGAGAAAATCTCACATATTGAATGGATTAGCTTTAATTTTGGGTTATTAGTTTTCATTCAAGTTCATTGCTAAATATTTAGGCAAAAAGTGAGCAGAGATGTAAAAGGCTTGGAACATCAACATATTTCAGCTCATAGATTATGCTGGTTGCACTCCATGTGCATTATCACCCCAAATTTCATTGTTTTGTCACAAATATTGGTAGCCTTTCTTCAGTTCTGCTTAATTACAGCAATCCTTGAGTTAGATTTTTAGATGTTTCTTTGAATAATTGGAGGATTTCAAAACGAATGCTTTATACATTGCAGACAGATGAGGAACATGAAAATCTGGAAAGCATTGAATCATAAATTCAAAAATTTTGTATGACACACGTTGCTTCATACTTTTTATTTCATAAGTCCAGAAAAATAGTTTCACGATGCTAATCTGGGAAGATTTCTTTTAATTTCTTACCATAGCTTTTTCATTTGAACCTTTAGGGGCGTATTATCATTCAAAATCTTAATATCCTTCACTTTGCATAATTTTATTTGCATTTCCTGTTTGGCCAGGTTTTTACCCAGGTTTGCTGATTCTTTGGTCTCTCTTCTTAAAAGTGGTGCTGACAGGGAGCCAGAAATCATTGAGCAGGTCTAATTACGGAGCCATTCATCTGCTTATGCCTCTTATCATATAGTATTCACCCTTTTGGAATGACTTGTTTAACCGAAAAATTCACTTTAAACATGTGATCTTTTTATGCAGATTTTCACTTCTTGGTCATACATGCTGATGCATTTGCAGAAATATCTAATACGGGACATTGTATATGTTCTCAAGTATGTTTTTTATTAGCTTTATAAATTGCTTTCTCCAAGTAAAATGCTTTCAATGTGCTGGTACTTTTGTTGAATGCAGTCATGGAGAAGATCAACTTCAAAGTGTTTTGTTTGCTAGGAAAGGATATGAGACTTAAGTTCCCGTTTCTGATCAAAATCTGAGCACGATCATTTACATAATTTGTTATTTATTGTTATTTGGAGCTATTAAGTAAGATCTGAAAATGCAAGGATTCTTAAGTTTGCTAATTTCTGGTTTGTAACAGTAGCTATCACCTGACTCCAGAGTGCAGCTGAATCCATGTGCTTGAGTTGTTTGGATTTAAATGGATAAATCAATCAACTCATTACTTTCCTAAGTGTTTTTTATTTTTGTGAACTAATGAGAGTGAGATTTGCCTTAAAAAATAGAGTCCAAATATTTGCTTCTTTTGAAGAAGTAACATTGGAACTATTTCTGCAAGAGGATTATAGTAGTGATAGAAGATTATAGTAAGAATGACGAAGCAATAACAAATGGTTCATTTTATGTATCTGTATCTGATTTATTTTATAGATAACATGGTAAATTATGACAATGGCATGTAAATCACAGAATTTCATCAACTTTTACTCAACTGGAAAATGATTTAGACTCTTGTGCAAGTAATTGAAGTTCTGTATTCAGTCAGTTGCGTGAGACTACAAAAGATCTCATTAAGAATGATCGTATATTTCTCAAATATTGGTCTCTTAACAACATTTCTTGCTGGGCCTATAGTTCTGTGAAAGTAGAAAGAAAACATTTTAGCTTTAAAATGATCTAGTTGTTAATGGCATCCAATTTTAAAATTACAGCAAGTTATATGGTTAAAGTTTTAGAGTGTAATGCTGTTTCAGTTCTTATATACATATATAATTTGTTGTCTCCACCAAGATTCGAACCCTGGTAGAGGAGCATGTTTTAGACATCCTCTCCAACGAGCCAGAATGCCATTGATAATACTGTTTCAGTTCTTGCTCTTATTTTGGATGCTTTGTGTGGTTACTGAATTTATGCTGTCCAAACACATGATATGTCAAATGCAGATCATGTTGTCATACTAGATAATTGGTTGTTTATGCTTTTATTATAGCAGTGAACTTAGTTTTGGTTTTTCTATTGAAGAACTAGGAGAATCTTCAATCTCTGTATCTGCTGGCACTGATCAGCCATTTCTCCTAAATATTTTTTACTTTTTTTTTGAAGGATCACAACAAAATTAAGATATTATCCAAAGAGTTACGTAATAGAGATCATGGCAACAGCAACATCATTCTTGCTGAGAAATGCTCCTAAGGAGCAACATAGGAAAGGTATGCCCATTTTTTAGTCTGTTGGAGTTGTACTTTTTTATAATAAAACTCAGGTTTTGCGGAAACTTATGAAATATATGGACTTGTTGTAATGCATAAAGGAGTTAATTCGGTTTTGAATAGCATTTCATGTTGGTTTTGATCTCTTCCATTCACATGTTTTGTTGTATTGTTTCAATATGAAATCCAAGTTTCACCTAAAGTTAACAATGGGCAAAGTTTTGCTTTTCAGGTATCCAAAAGGTTATCCTTGAGGTTGTGAAGAAACCAGTACCTCAGCGGAAATCTGGAGTCAGCGCTTTACTTTATCATGTTACGAGAGGAACATCGTCAAGGTTTCATTCAAAGGCAGAAAGTATACTGTGGCTTTTGACTGACAACTCAACATTTTCCATTGGTGATAAATTTGAACAAGGCAAGCCTTTTAATGCTATCCCTGGACCTAATTTCATTTTATACTTCACTCTTCGTTTGTTATTGTGCTACATAACAAGTCATAAAGTTTATCTTCTTCATTTAAGAATAAATTCCACCGTGACTTATTTCGTGAACTATATATAAATCCCTTTTTTTTCCCCCTTTGTATTCTTTCTTCTCTATCGAGAATAAATTCCCATATAAAGCAAGCATGAGACTGAGTGTTAAGTTGGAATTAGGCATGAGGTTTTTGAAACTATCATGTTAAATTAGTACTCGATTTACAGAATGAATGCCCCAATTGAAGATTATCATGCACTATAATTATCCTAAAACTAGTTAAGAAAGCTGTAAAATTATACTCATCTCAACAAGATGTTGTGAAATTTATCTTCAGCTAATTGTCTGTTATTGATGATTATGCAGACTGTTTTATCCTGCTTTGCATACTCTTTTAACGTTTTATTCTAGTTGCCTTAACTACTTTTGGATACCTATAATGCACTTATTTGGCACTTAGGCAAGTCATAAATAAAAAAATATGGGAAGAGAAATTTTAAAATGAAAAGATCCATTATGATGGCTTGTCCATCGCACACCTTAGAAATCTTCAAATCTAACATTTCCACTGACAGACCTTGTCTTCTCATTTATGGAATAGCTACTTGGTTGAATTAAAGGACCACAATTTATTGCATAAAATTTGTTATCTTATAAATTTAGATACCATAATCTGCTATTTTTGCATAAACATGGTAGCCTGCTCCAGTCCCCTTTTGAAACTTCGTTATTGGATTAGCCATAGACTTTACATGTTTGTAGCAATTCCCATGTCATCATCAAATAATAAAATTCTTGGATAAGAATCTACTGCAGATGCTGCTATAGAGAAAGCTGAATCGTATGACATTCTCATATACCTAGAGTATACCTTTTTGAAGTTTCCTTTTGGAAAATTAGGACAAAGTGATGCAAATATTAGACTCAACTTATCTGACTTAAGATGTAGAAGTTTCTGCTAATCAGGGACCTCCTATGTGGCTATCTTACAATTTCTTGTGGTTTTGTCAGAATGATTACATCTAATCTTAGCCATATTGGCAAATCCAAATGTCTGCTCAAGCCAAATAACACTAGGATGATATCCCTAAACTTGCTTTTGTTAAGAAAAAGGGAGGATAAGCTGCTCACGATTACTACATCAGTCGTACTTTCTATTTGCTGTTAAGAAATTGGAAGATGAGAGAGAGCTCCAGCCAGAGTGTGAATATCATAACCAGCTAACTTTGTAAATAAGTTCACGAAGCAATAGTGTAATTGTCTTTCATGGGTGAATGGCTGATTGCCTACTAGGTTATGATAGCTTCCAATTTTTGTTTGTTTCTAATCTGTCTTCCCTTTCCAGGAGCTGATACCGTTATTGAAGTTATGAGCTCTACCTTTGAGAGATTGTGTGAAGAGATAGAACAGAAGGAGTTAGTTCTGATGTGGAACTGCCTCTATCAGAGGATAGATGGCTGTGTGACGAATTGTTTCTTACTGCACTTAAGCCGGCTTTTATCATTGTTTTTATCTGCTTTACGGAGTAATTATAGGCACACTATGGCTGGTGAGCTCCGAAGTTCCTCATGAATTTTAATTTGTTTATTATCTTTTTGAACTCTTTAACGTTGGAATATATTTCTTCTTAGCATGTGGATTTCCAATTTTAAACTGCTACTATCCTGTGCAGATTATCAACCTATGCTTGATTTTGTGGGATCAATTATCAAGAAATTTATTGTGTCCACCAGTGTCTCAGATGGAAAAGAGCATTTACCCGAAGTTATTGATAAGGTTCTAATGCTAATGTTATGCATTCTTGATGGGCTTAACCATTTAAGAGATATATCTGCCATCTCTCATTGTTCATTGCAATGGGCTCCTGTATTTCATTTGCGAAACCCAAGGTAATCACTACTAATCTATGTTGCATCGTTTTTGCTGTTCTGTTATTATTTAACTGATAAATGTTGCTTGTTTTCAGGTGTTTGACTTTTATCAGTGAACTGCTGAAGAAGGATGTGCAAGTACTATATGAATTCAGATTCAATGTCTTAAGGTAGCATAACATCTTTATTTTCTTATTCAAATTAGAAAGATCTTAACAAGCTGAGATTATTGACATTTTCATTGGACATCAGTGTGTTGAATGACTTGATAGAAACATCCCAGGAAGACGTTGTGTTTCTGCTTTTATCCTTATGTGAGAGACTACAAAAGGAAGCTTTAGGCACTAGCTTCTTCAATGGAACATCTGAAGACCTTCCTAATATTCGTAGTTTCCTGCAGAGGACCATCTGCTCCTGGATTGAACTTATCAACAGTAACGTTCATGATGACACAATATCATCTCTAGTAGATGAGGCCAATGTGGCTCAGCTGTGGGCAGTTATATGCTGCTATCCTCATATGATGAATATCCAAGAAGGGTCATACCTTATGAGAGACTTGATAGATGCAATTGATCGCCTTCTGATCACTGAATCTGGTTTGTCTTTCAAACTTTATTACTTTGTTGTTATGTATATTTATTGTGGCATTGATCAGTGTATTAGGATGTCCCTCATCTCAAGAATATATAGATGTGAGTCCTTTCAATTGTTCTTGTTACTTCCGAATGAATACCTAATAGTAAGTTAGATCCTTTAAAATGTGGAATGATAACTATAGTTTTGCCGAAGTCATAATCAGTATATTTGAAAATTTTAAATGGTATCCTTTAACTCTTTATGAATATAGAAAACGAACTATATTGTGATACTGATAAGAAAAAAATATTATTAGAACTTTTGCCTGATTGGGGGACTGTTCTTGTGCTATTCTTTCAGAAAATATTGCAGCTATCTCAAGACATGCTTGGCAAAGCCTTGTCGGTGCTGCTTTATGTTCCTTTTGCAAGTATGGTAACAAGTCCGGAATTCAAGAAACAGTCAATGTTCTACATCTTGCAGAAAAACATAAAACATCACGTCATGTCTTGTCTGCTATTGCTGATTTCTTGGATTACACGTATGGGTAGGTTGATTTGTTTCGTTGTTCTGCACATCGTGCAAAGCCTGCTTTTCATGGATAGACATTTTCCATTTATTATGATTTGCTTGCTGTAATTTGATAGGCCTGTGCTGGAACCAGATGGCAGGCATAAATTATATCCTCCTGAGTTTGAAGCAAGAAATGTTGCAGATGCAATAGGAACATTTGCTGGTAACTTGTGCAACATAGACAAGGAAATTCGTGTTTCAACTCTTAGAATTTTGTGTCACTACGAACCACTAGCTTGTATAATGTCTACTGAAGATGAGCCACCTGAAAAGAAAATGAAAACTGAAGTTCCTAACTCTTCTGATATGTGTGGCAATGGTGGTGATGTGCGTATATCATTGTTCTTTCATATTTTTTCCCTGACAACTTCATGCTTTATCCAAGCATATCCTGGCTAATCTCTTTCAATTTCCAGGTTCTTCAGCTACTACTCTTAATTGAGTCAACTCCTTTGTCAGTATCTACCAGCAGGAAAGTCATCTTATTGATTTCTAGAGTACAGATGGCTCTCTCTACGGGAAGGGTACCAATAGCTTATATACCCCTTGTCTTGAGTGGGATGATTGGCATATTCTACAATCGTTTCAATTATCTGTGGGATCCAGCATCTGAATGCCTTGCAGTTCTCGTTGACAAGTACACAAGAGTTGTATGGGACAAATTCATTAATTCTGTTGAACAATTGATATCTGTTTTCTTGATGTCTCATGATGAAGATAGTGGAGAAATTGCTGGACGGGTTGAGAAATCCAATGGTATGTGCTAATGGTTCCTCATTAATGCAGTTATTGAACTATTATGTTTTCAACTTTGTTAATGTTATTTTATCTGAGATGACCATATCGGACAGTTCAGTGAAGTACATTTGCTGTTGAAGTCACTACCAATTTCACAAGTTGTGTTCTTTAGAAACTCATAGGTGGCTAGTGTGCATCCTGCAGCCCTTTTAGCAAGAAAATGAAACTGAATACTTTCTTTGCTTTTTGTTTCCAGAACTGATCAGGCATTTCAATTCTTTTCTGGCCCCTGAGTTTGATAGCACACCACATTCAACTGTTATATCTTCATTGCTTCAATCCTTGCAAAAACTCTCTTCTTCTGCTGAATCTCATTCTCGACAAATTGTACCACTATTTTTGAAGTTTTTGGGTTACAATAATGACAATTTGGTGAGGTAGGTATTTTTCTGTGACTTTGTTGGTTTATAGAATCATTATTTGGTTTAAATAATATGTAAATGGAAAATTTATTAAACCGTTGGTGCATTTTTTAGTGTCTCAACTTTCAGTTCAGATGCTTGTAAAGGCAAGGAGTGGAAAGGCATCCTGAAAGATTGGCTGGACTTGCTGAAACTTATGCGAAATCCCAAAGCTTTTTACCGTAGTCAGTTCTTAAAAGATGTCTTAAGTTCAAGGTTGGTGCAGCTTTAATATATGCTTTGCTTTTAGAAATTGGTTCCTCATGTTTGCTATATTGAATCTAAAATATCATTGATAAATGTCATCTTTTTGTTTTCCAGACTTATTGAGGAGAATGATGCTGAAATACAGATGAAGGTTCTAGATTGTCTTTTAACTTGGAAAGATGATTTCTTAGTTCCTTATGAACAGCATTTGAGAAACTTGATCAGTTCAAAGCAACTGAGGGAAGAACTGGTGACGTGGGGTTTAAGCAGAGAATCCAGTCTCATTCAAGAAGATCACAGAGTTAATCTTTTGCCCTTAGTTATTCGTATTCTAATGCCAAAAGTGAGAAAGCTGAAGACACTTGCCTCTCGAAAGGTATGCTTATTTGAATCCTTACTAATCTCATTACCCCTACTTTCTGTTGGTTTTATGTTTCAGTATCTGCACCTTTTGTTGACTTATGTAAATTGTCTCTCTCATTTTTAGCACACAAGTTTGCACCACAGAAAGGCTGTTCTTCGATTCATAGCTCAACTTGATGTCAATGAAATTGCTCTCTTTTTTGTATTGTTGACAAAGCCCCTGCATAGTGGATCAAGTCGAACCAATGGTACCATAATGTTTAGTTCAAGCTCACCTCATGGTTTTATCAGTGAATATTCCCCATCGACTATCTTGAAGGACTTGGCCTTCGAAAATACGACAATCTTGTCGTCGAAAAAGAAATTTGGTTTTTTGCATGTTGTTGAAGAGATTCTTGGGGTTTTTGATGAATCACTTGTCAAACCTTTTCTGGATTTATTGATGGGATGTGTTGTGCAAATACTGGAAAGCTGCTCTTCTAGTCTTCATGTTGCAAAGGCTGCTGGAACTTCTGCAGTGCAAATTGTGTCCTCAACCAACTTGGAATTGCATGAAAAAGAGAATTCAGCAGAAAATCATATGCTGGTAATTCCTATTACATG
>JAOSBP010000204.1:2990143-3010517 GCA_027563825.1 Erythroxylum mucronatum
TCACATTGCATATATGATATGTCCTCGGAAGAATTAATCTTAAGAAATAGTGCTTATAGGTCACTGCTCTCTTTTGTTGATTTTTCTGCTCTAACTCTTGGTGCGGAACTTAAGAATCACTGTGGAATGGATGGGGAGATGATAGCAAGTACAGAAGGTTGTTGGATAAGAGTAGGAATTCAGCAAATTTAGAAAAAGTTTCTTTTGAAGCATTTGGGCAATGCAATGAATGCAGGAAGCTCTGTTAGGAAGGTATTATAAACCCCCAACTATAGCTGGAGTGGGGGAGTGTTGGGATTTTGTTTCTGAGTCCATTTGATTTGCAAATAACTGCTTGAAACTGAGAAACATCCAAGCCTTTGAACTTCATCTTAATATTACTAATTATGTTGTTTGAACAAAAAGCATAACTTGGTTCCTTCAATTTGCTTTTTGAGAAAGAAGTAAATGAGAACATTTCTTGGTGAAATATACCAAATACTTTCATTGTTATATAATGTAGAATTTTTTCGGCCACAATCGTTGTTTAACTTTTTGTGGGGTTTGGTTAAAAAAAAAGGTTGGGCAAGTGATGTCGGAATGGGTAATAGATACTACTTAGTCTTTGAGTGATTTTCATAATAGATTTCAATGGCTTCAGGAGTGGATCGAGCTACTGCGAGAAATGGTGTTAAAGCTTCCAGGGGTGTCAGACCTTAATTCACTTGGAGCTTTGTGTTCAGAAGATGTTGAACAGGATTTCTTTAACAATATTACGCATTTACAGGTCTTGGACTTCACCTTATAATGGCTGTCTTTTATCAATTAATCCATACCATAAATTTGCTAGGGCCATTGTTTTTCATTCAATATGTTGTGCTAAGATTGATGTTCATAGTGATTCAGCCTTTTCTTCAGAGGCCATAGAGATGTTATTTATGTTTATCAAATTACACTGGTCTAGCTGATTCAACCGGAAAAACCTTAAACTGATCCAAGAAGTGGTTGGATCAATTAGGAAAAAGCACAAAATGTGCAATTGGGTCAAACAAATCAATGATCCAGTTCCTTCAACCTGAAAGTGGCTGAACTTAAACAGTTTGACCAAGTCTTTTTCTTCGTTTTTTTTTTTCAAACATTTTAATGTGAATACTTTGTCAGATTTGAGCTTAGAGATCAATCCGATATGGTCTTGTCTTTCTTATGGACATAAAACTAATGCTAAAAGAGATGGCCTTAACAAAAATAATGATAATTTAGGCATTCATTTATTTTTATCTAGTAATTGACATAGGTTTTCTTGTTTTTGCATATCAGAAGCTCTTTCCACAAAAATAAATGTGTAATTCATTCATATTTAATTACCCTATTTCTGCCTTAATCTGGATTCAGGAAAATTGAACCTTTTGTGCAGAGAATGGTGATATTCAAATAGGCTCATCTGTTGAAAATAATATCTAATGGAGGCCACCAAATTTCACTATTATTAAACAGTCCAAAAAACCCTTTGATTGGCCATTATGTCCTTCCTTATATGTATCAGCAGTTGAAAACATAGTTGATGCATGCAAAAAGTAGTCTAACAGATGCTACTCCTTGATTTTTTTTGTTAACAATATTCAGTACCTTTTAGTTGCAAAAGATTGATTATTTAGCTTCAATTTATGAATTCTCATGAGTTGATATAGGCAAGGGTGAAAGGTCAACGGAATTTTGTATTAAAATAAGTGTCTTGGACTGCAATAATTTTGGATATGTAGTCCTTTCTAGTAGAAGTTTTGGTGGATGGCTTAACTTCACCGTGCCAAAATAGGAGGTTAACTTTAATGACATTACCTTCATTGCTTGTCATCTAACATAACTCTGAACATATTTGATGTTGAATGCGTCTGTTTATTATTGCTTAAGATGCCTATATGCTCTACTTTGGTGTTGCAGAAGCACAGAAGAGCAAGGGCGCTGGCACGTTTCAGTAATGTTATCAGAAAAAGCAATATGCCAGAGGTAATTATTCCACTTTATCATGTGTTGAAGTCAACATTTTTACTTGGTTGAAATTTATGCTGAACTGTTGATTTTTCAGGCCATCATAAATAAAATATTTGTGCCCCTATTTTTCAACATGTTGCTTGATGTAGAAGATGGCAAGGGGGAGCATGTTAAAAATGCATGCTTGGAGGCCCTTGCCTCAATTTCTGCTTGCATGAAATGGGAGTCATATTATGCATTATTGATCAGATGCTTTAGAGAGATGAGCTTGAATCTGAAGAAGCAGAAGATGTTATTGCGACTAATTTGCGCTATATTGGACCATTTTCATTTTCTTGGAACTTGTTCAACCCAAGATGTTAAAGAAGGTACAGGTAGCAGTTTTTCAACTTCTTCTCAAAAAACTGCTAGTTCTGATACCATCACTGAAGTACAAGCTTGTCTTCGTAAAACTGTGTTCCCAAAGATACAAAAGTTGCTGGGTTCTGATTCTGATAAAGTCAATGTCAATGTCAGCGTTGCTGCACTGAAAGTGCTAAAGTTGCTTCCTGCTGACATGATGGATTCACAGCTTCCCAGTATCATTCACCGCATTGCAAATCATTTAAAGAGTCGTATGGAGAGTTCTCGTGATGAGGCTAGGCTTGCTTTGACTGCTTGTTTGAAGGAGCTTGGACTAGAATACTTGCAATTTGTAGTTGGGGTTTTGCAAGCTACCCTTAAGCGAGGATATGAACTCCATGTGTTGGGTTATACTCTCAATTTCCTTTTATCAAAGTTTCTTACAGATCCCATCTGTGGGAGATTAGATTATTGTTTAAAAGATCTTGTCTCAGTGGTGGAGAATGACATTCTTGGAGATGTTTCTGAAGAGAAAGATGTGGAGAAGATTGCTTCTAAAATGAAGGAAACGAGGAAGCGAAAGTCATTTGAAACCTTGAAATTGATAGCCCAAAGCATAACATTCAGAAGTAAAGCCTTGGAACTTCTTTCCCCCATTACAGCTCATATTCAGAAGCACCTGACTGCAAAGCTCAAAATCAAACTCGAAAGTATGTTACACCATATTGCACTTGGTTTAGAATGCAATCCGTCTGTAGATCAGACTGATCTCTTTATTTTTGTTTATGGCCTGATTGAGGATGGAATAAATGAGGAAAATTCTCAGGGTATTTCTTCAATTGTGGAGAGAAGTGGTCATCATACTCAGGTTCAAGATGCAAAACCAATTTCTTCTAGCAGAGCGGTTGGTGGTAGACCAGTGTGCTCACATCTTATTGCTGTGTTTGCTCTTGGGTTATTCCATAACCATATAAAGAAAGTGAAATTGGGTAAAAACAATGAGCATCTTTTGACAATGTTGGATCCTTTTGTAAAACTTCTTGGCAGCTGCTTGAGTTCCAAGTACGAAGACATATTATCTGCATCCATTAAATGTCTTGCTCCACTTGTAAGGTTACCTCTGCCATCTCTTGCATCTCAAGCAGATAAAATAAAAGTCACATTGCTAGATGTTGCACAAACCTCCCCCAACGCCAATAGTCTTCTGGTGCAATCATGTCTAAGTTTGTTAACTGTACTTCTAAGGAGTACTAGAGTTACACTTTCCTCTGATCAGTTGCATTTTCTGATTCGCTCTCCATTATTTTTCGACCGTGAAAGCTGCTCTTCATCTGTTGCCCTCTCACTTTTAAAAGCGATAGTTAGTCGCAAGTTAGTTGTCCCTGAAATCTATGATATTATACTTCAAGTTGCGGACTTGATGGTAAAAGGTGGAGAGGATTCTGTTGGGAAGAAATGCAGTCAGATATTGATTCAATTTCTACTCGATTATCATCTTTCAGGAACCTATTTGCAACAACTGTTGGACTTTTTGCTCAGTAATTTAAGGCATGTATCACGAAAATGCCATTCTCTCTCTGTCTCTATAGGCACATACACCCATGTTATTATCCTTGAATAAAGGTTTTTATTTTTCTTTTTGTATGCAGCTATGAGCATCCAACTGGTAGAAAGGCTGTCCTGGAAACGCTCAAAGACATAATAACCAAATTTCCCAAAAGCTTTTTGGATAAACATGCATTGCCATTATTTATGAATTTGGTGATTTGCTTGGTCAATGACAATGACAATGAAATCCGCTCAATGGCTGCTAAAGCTATCAAACTTTTAACTGGGCGTGCTAGTCCACATTTACTTGATACAATACTCGAGCTCAGTCTATCTTGGTACATGAGTGCCAAGCACCAACAGCAAACACCTGGTGCACAGGTAAATACTTGTAACAAGTTTATCGACTTAACTGTTTCCAGGATCTCAGCTCTTGGGAACTTACATGTTAAATTAAATACATCAATGAGCGGGAAGGGAAAAGAAAAGGTGCAGTAGACTTTTTTTGAAGTATGGATGATAGGGAATGTGTTTTAGTTTAGGATTTATTTATGTTAGTAGTCTGATTTTCTATTTTAGGAGTTCCACTCAAATAGGCCTCCTTTGCTTGTAAGGATAAGTGGGAAAAAAGTCTATATATTGAAGTTGTACATTCAGTTAATGGAATAACAGTCGTTTTTCTTTTCCAAAATTTTGAACTTTCATATTTCTTCTGGGAGTGATTTTTAGGTTTTGGAACGATCCTTAGGCTTTTGGAGGTCACTTCTGAAAGCCATTAGTGTGATATTAAAAGTTCTGTTTGTTCAAACCTTTGAAGTGGTCTTAATTCTTGTTACAACTCCTAAGAGTAATTCTTAGACCTGTCATTTTCTTCTTAGTTCCTTAGTTACACAGCCTTCAATTGATCAATTCTAAATTCCAGCAACTAAAGCTTACCTAGGTTCCAGCTACCTAAATTTTCAGCACTGCAGATCTTAGGGACTGTGGGAAGCATACTGGACCTGGTTATGCAGAGTGCATATTTGAATTTGCTGGGACCTGCTAATGATGGTAGCCCTTTATCCTGGATTAAGATCTAATAATATTGGATCTTTTGAAAAAAAATGGCCGACTGTCCAAGTTCACAGGAATAGTGGAAAAAAATTTCTGAAGAATACTGTATTCTAACGAGATGATCTTACTGGAAACTCATCCTTCTACTTTGGGAGTAGTGGAGAGAAATTTCTGAAGAATATGTATTCTAATGCGATGATCTTACTGGAAACTCATATCTATCAGTTTTAGGATAGTGCCATGGTCTATGATATCATTCAAAATCATTGTTGAAGTGAATGTAACTAAAAGCTAATAATTCCATGTGTTTGTCGAGTTTTGTTTGTTTGGTTTAGCATGTCTTGTAACAGATGGTATCTGTTTACATTGTGCAGGCCTTGGGATTGCTGGTTGATGTCATAAGCACGAGGTTTCGAGACCATATCAGTAGTATATTACCTCTTAGCAGGAACATTTTGCTGTCTGCTGTTAATGCTGTCACTGACAGGCATTCAGCAGATTTTTCTGGTGAAGGTGTTCCCAGATGGAAAGAAGCCTACTATTCACTAGTTTTGCTGGAGAAGATCCTACATTGTTTTGGCGATCTATTCTTTACAAGGGAACTTGAGGTGAAATGAGTTTCATGTGACCTGTTTCCTAATTCATTTATTTTGCTATTCCAGCAGCAGCCTGTTATCTGTTTCTATTGACTTTTTCTTTCACCTGAATGGGACATTGGAATGCCGTGGAATTCTCTTTGATGTTAAAATCAACCAGATAAAATAAGAATTGTCACATAATATAGCAATATACAAAACAAATAGTTGAGGGATTACCCAGTTCTTTTGTGGTGGGAGGGATTGTCATGAAGGTTGTATAAAGGATAACTGTTTATAAATGATTAATGCATCTGGATGGCTGAGACTGGATGTTCTGAATGTTGAGATTAATCAAATTACCCATCCAATCCTCTAACCACTGGGTTCACCTTAATTAAATGCTTATATTTAAAGCATGCTGTTAATTGATTACCAATATTTAGATATCCCATGTTCCTGGCCGTTGTCATAGCTGTGGTAATCAGTAATTACTATGTTTTCCATCAATATTTTTTTTCTGCTTCACCTACAAAGAAATAGCCTTGTGGAGATGATGGAATTAATTGCAATTGGCTTGAATTTTTGTCCGATATTTGTGAATTTTCTTTTTCTATAACACCCTTCAGTTAGTGTCATGCAACATGTTGCCTTTGAACTTACTCAATTTTCCTGTTGATGTGTGGTGCTTTTGGTGCTAATTTCCAGGATATATATGTTACAATATGTGAATTTCTGGTACATCCACATCCATGGTTACGCAACATTTCAAGCCGCCTTGTGGCTTCTTACTTTGCTGCCACAACGAAGGTCAGAAGAGAGAATAATGAGAACTCAATTGTAACGTTTAATCTGATGAGACCAAGTAAACTTTTTATGGTAGCCGTTTCTCACTGTTACCAATTGAAAGCACACGCTATCGATGAGGCTTCAAGCAATCTTCTTGTGGAAAATCTTGTTTTTGCAATTTGTGCTATCCATACATTGATGGGAAGAGCAGGACATGTACATCCCCACAAGTTCTGGTCTGCCCTTGAGCAGCAAGATCAGTATCAATTTCTTAAAGCTTTTCAGTTGCTTGATTCAGGAAAGGCAAAAGGATTGTTTCAATATATTATCTCTGATGTACATGAACACAATGACAGAGAACAGTCTGAGAATCTTCGATATTTCTTTGTCTCTAATTTGCTTAAAAGTATGGGAAAGATTGCCCTTCAAAGGGAGGCTATACAGGTTGGTTGGCTAATCTAGGGATTTTTTTGTATAAATGCACTAAGCTTTTTTTCAGACTGTTCGAAGTTTCTTAGATTTTTATCCTCACTTTTTTTATGCTTTGATTTCGATGTTTAATTGTTTTTGCCAACTGTTGCTATTTGTAGATGAAGATCGTCTTCGATTGTATTCGGAAAATTTCAGCACAAATCAATCAGGAAGACTGTCGTCAATATGCAATTGACATGCTTCTACCTTTGTATAAAGTTTCTGAAGGATTTTCAGGGAAACTTATTTCTGGTTAGTTTACTCTCTGCTGCTTCTGAGTTAATCTGTTTGCAAACATAAAGCATTCATTTTAGTTGGTTAACTGTTGTTGTTTGGCGCTTCTGGTTAACTGAATTACAAGAAGGAATTTCAATGAGGATAGACTATTAAAATGTTTTCTAGCATTTGATAAGCTATTGTGTTGATTTCAGTGGTACAATTCACTTAATTGTAGAATATGCTTAACTTTTCCAATGCTCTTTTCTATTTTTTGTTCATATTCAGGCTTTTTGAGAACCTACAAAAAGTGTAGGATAACCAATTGAAGTTTTAGTAAATCTCAAACTTTTCTGATATGACTTTCAAATTCTTAAAAACTCTTGATACTTTAAAAGCTGTGGAGTTCAAGTTAATTGCTGAGTAAGGGTATTATCTCAGAGAAGGGTCAATCATAAGAATAGCTAGCAAGTTGTGAGTGAAAAAGAATTATTAACATATAAGTGAGCTTAAGTTCTTGCTTTAGTTCTCTCCCCTCGCGAACTACTGAAAGCCTCCAGGGTCCTATATCTAAACTTGTTTACTTTTAATGTTGTTCTTGATTTCATTTTGGAATGTGTATCATTATGGATTGACATTTGAGGCATCGTTGTTTTTCTAAAGACCATAATTTATACGAAGCTGCCTTTATCAACTTGTTTTATGATCATTTCAACTTAACTGGTTTAAATTGAGTGTTCCCTTCCGGTCGGGAATCTTTACTCGTAATAGCAGATGGTAATATCAATTTGTTTGTTGTATTCTCATAAGAGGTGATGTAGTTTTGTTCCTTTTTCTTTGCGCATCCTGACAAGAAAGTCTGGTCTTTCTTTCAGATGAGTTGAAACAGTTAGCACAAGAAGTATGTGAAAGTATACGTAAAACTCTGGGAATCCAAGAATTTGTGCAGGTTTATAGTGAGATAAGGAAAAGTCTCAAGAGGAAGAGAGATAAGAGAAGGCAGGAGGAAAAGGTCATGGCTGTGGTTAACCCCACGAGGAATGCAAAGAGAAAGCTGCGGATTGCCGCCAAGCACCGCGCTCACAAGAAAAGGAAGATAATGTCAATGAAACTGGGAAGATGGATGCATTAAGAACTTAAAAGTTTGAACTTTCCCTGATTTTTTCGGTTCCTTGGTGTATAATTCGTGTGTTCTGCTGCAAAATATATGGCAAGTTCACTAATGTGCTTGGAGCAGAATCAGTCCAAAGTTCTGCAGCTAAACACACACATTGTTGTGATCAAGTGTAGTGTTATAGAGGGAGGTTGATACTTGGTTTTGGTGGGAATTAACTAGCCTGGAAAAATTTTGCAGTGATTTTAGTTGTATAGTTAGTCCAGGCTTCTTCTGTAAAATATTTATTGGAACATACTAAACATTGAAAGTAAGAAAGTCTCCTTTGCCTTAAAAGGTTCTTTATTTAATACCAAAGAAAAGCTTGTTATTAGATTTTTGTGCCAACAATTTATCCATAAAATTGTGGAGAACAAATCATATTGTTGTAATGCTTTATAACCATATCATAGTTAAGACTAGTCATTAAAAAATTCAATTAGTTTGGTAGGTGAAAATCTTGCACCATTGACTCTTTAGTTCACTTTTAATTTTCTGGTTTGATTTTTATTTTAATAATTTTTGTTAAAATTTGATTTGTTTATTAGTTGATTAGTCAGTTTTACAAATTAGTCTATTTATAAATAAAAATAAATAAATTAATTTCATTTAAATCTCTTTTTTCAATTAAACTTAAAAAAATTTTATGAATAAAAATAGTTTCCTTTAACTATATATTAAAATTTTTAATTTTATTCAATGTTTACCTAGTTTTATGATTGTCTAATATTGATTGAACCTTTTAAATTTTAAACTTTTTGACTTATAAATTTATAAAGAGACTGTTTTTGAACTTGTAATCTTAAGGACTCAAAAGAACAAGACTCTAATTCTATTTTGTACTTGATCTCTAATAAAATGATAATCAATCACAACATACATTACACATGAATGAAATATAGAATTATAACATAGATCATTTGCTCCAACATTATTACAGTAGATAACTATAGTAGGAGGAATACTTCCTCACCACTTTAGAAATCCATTTGCTTTTGTAGACACTTCTACTCTAATTGACTTATGATATCAACGTCTTGATTATCCATGTCACTCCATCCTTTGTAGATGGTCTTCATATTTACCAATAAAATCAGTTGTGTATTATGTTTTCAAGAAAAAAGTGTTCACTTACTATTTTCATTATCTACTTGCACTTCCACTATTCCTTTTTAACTTATTCACTGTAATATTTGGGGACTTTTCCCATCTCTTTTTTTTTTTCTAGTTTTTGTTATTTTATTATTATTTTTGGATCATTTTAGTAGATTTACATGGCTTTTCCCATTAACACAAAAATCTTAAGCTCTCCTTTGATTCCAAACTTTCAAACAATCACTAAAAACCTGTTCTCTAGTGCTAGAGAAACCTTCCAATGCATTGGAGCTCATGAATTCATCAAAAGTACCTTTATTCACTATCTCACCTCAAATGGAATTACCTTTCACATTTCTTTTCCTTCAACTCCTCAACAAAATGGCCTTCTTAAATGTTAAATACGCCACATTATCAAAATTGTCCTCATATTTTTACTTTATGCTTCTCTTCGCAAATTCTTTTGGCTTGAAGCATTCTTTGTTGCCGTCTATCTCATCAATCTTTTACCTAGCCTATCTTCAACATAAATCTCTACATGAATGCTTTTCCATAACAAATTGAACCTTACCTTTCTTCTTGTCTTTAGTTGTGCATGTTTTCCCTTTTTAGCCGATACTCGTCTTGACAAACTTTCATCCAAATTTATTCCCTATGTCTTTTTTGACTATCCTTCTTAATATAAAGGTTATCACTATTATGATCCAACTATTTTTGAAATTTACATTTCTTGACATGTTCGATTTCTTGAAAATGTTTTTCCATTTGCCAATCCTCCCACCACTTCTGCTTCTTTTTCTCCATCATTGCATGTTTCTTTATCTCTACCCTTCTCTCCACCATCTCCACCTCCCTTAGTTTCAACCTTTTCACCCTTATCCCAATAACCACCATCCTTTCCAACTGTCCATCCCATGACCACACGTACTTATGATAACACTCGTACTCCTTGTAATTTTCCCAGCTACATTCCTTACTCCATATTTACACAACCCTCACACTTTTGATCCCACATCCTTCACTCATGCCAACAAATTTCTCCATTGGCCCTAACCAATGTTTGACAGGTTCAATGCTTTTCATTGCAATCAGACCTGGACTCCTGTTTCCCCTCCTCCCAACACCAACATTGTTAGTTATAAATAGGTCTTTTGTACAAAATGCCATCCTGCTGGTATTGACCGTTATAAAGCACATCTTATTGCGAAAGGTTATCATCAAACTCCCAATGTTGATTACACTGCTACATTTAGTCCAGTTATTAAACCCACCACTATTTATATCCTCAACTATTTTCAATAACTAGGTCATTCGCCAACTTAATGTCAATAATATCTTTCTTTATGACCTTCTCTTAGAACTAATTTACATGTCTCAATCCCTTAGTTTCACAGACCTGCACTGTCCAAATTATGTCTAGAAGCTTCACGAAGCCCTACATGGTCTCAATCAAGTTCCTTGAGCATGGTTTCATCGTATGAGTCAAAAACTTCTTACTCTCAATTTTCTCTCCTCCAAATCTTGTATTTTTCTTTTTATTTACAAAACCTCATCCTACATCACCTTCCTTTTAATTTATGAAGATGATATTTTGGTCCATGGATCGTCCCTTTCCTTCCTTCATTCACTCCCTCATTCATAAATCTCTACTCCTCTTTCTCCATCAAAGACTTATGACCCATACTTCATTTTCTTAAATTGAAGTCCAGCCTACTTCCCATGATCTTCTATTTACTCAAACCTAGTATATCAAAGATCTTCTTCTCTGCGTAGCTCTTGGTAAGCCCAAACCTACACTCACGCCTATCACTGCCATTCTCCAACTTTCCAAAAATCATGGCATACCACTTTCTAGTCTCACTGACTACTGAAGTACTGTAGATGCTCCCAATATCTTTGCCTAACTTACCCTAATATCTAATTTGCTATCAACAAATTCTCTTAATTTTTACAATGCCTTATTGATGTCCACTAGATTTTGGTCAAATAGATTATGCGATATCTTTGCTTTGCACCTCTTATAGCACTCACTTCACCAAGTCCACTACTCTTTCTTTACAGGTTTATTATAATGCTGACCGGGCCAGGTGTTTTAATGCTTATCGATCTACTTCCGAATATTTTATCTTTCTTGGTCCTAATCTAATCTCTTGGAATGTTAAGAAATAACCTAATGTTGTAAGATCTAACACTGAAACTGAGTATAGAAACATTGCTCTTGCCTCCGTTGAACCTTGTTGGATATCTTCTTTTTTTAGCGAACTTGGCTCGTCTCACCTTACGCTAACTCTATGGTATGATAATCTTAAAGCTACTTTTCTTCCTTCGGATTTAGTGTCTGTTTGGTTCGGCTTTTGGAAGTCTCAAAAGCACTTTTTCACACCGCAGAAGTCGTTTTAAGAAAAAGTCTCTCAAGCTTGCACTAAACATATTGAAATTGATACTAACTTTGTTCGAGATCTAGTTGCTCATAAAGCCCTTCACATCCGATATATTCCATCTCTGGATCAAATTGCTAATGTCATAACTAAGGCTTTGTCTTCTTCAACATTTCATCGACTTCGGGATAAGCTCATAATCTCATCGGAATGTATACTTGAGGGGGCTGATAATATATCTTACCTAATTTTATCTCAACTGTTGTATTTTTTTAGTCCTTATCACTCGTAGGTTGTAGGGATTACTTGCAATCTTTTGGTTGCAATCTTCGTTTCATATTTATCACGTATATTTCAAACATGTAAATAAAAACAATGTATTTGACAAAATAATCAATGAAAACAACATCGATTTCCGTTACTTTCCAAAACTTCTTCAATAGTCAATATAAGGAGCAGTGGACTGTTGTCTTTATCATTGAAAACTGATTTGGAAGGGTGCCTAAAAGAAGGGGATGGTCGCTAAGATCGATTGTTGCTTTAATTGGTAGGATTTGCTAAGGCCGAAAAGGATGTTGATGGTGCTTATGATTGTTGGAAGGAAAGGATGCCTCCTTATTAATGAGTTCTTTATGACTTTTAGGAAAAGAGATAGGCGCTTCATGAGCATTAACTGCGGCAATAATGCCTTTATATTTGTCATCTAGACCATCAAGAAATGCAAATATTTTATTCCACTTTTTTAAAAACTAGACGGTAATTGAACCAAAAAAAACTACTAATTCAAAAGTTAATGGTTCAATCGAATTTAAACCGTGATCGAACCGGTTATTAATAAATATATAAAATTTCATTTTATATATTATATATATAAGATAACTTTTAAACGTACTATTTAATTATTTATCTAATTGTAAACTTAGCTTAAACCTTCAAATTTCAAAACATACAATTTTTTTTAAAAGTTCACCAACATAACACAAAATAAAATAACAAAGTTTACTAGTATTATTTTAACAAAAAGATTAAAAAAATCACTAATCATAATATTCATTCAAGTTGAAATCATCAAAATCAAGATATTTTAAATAAACCGGTCGGTTCTTTTTTTCACTGGTTCAGAGGTTTTTACCGGTCCGACCGCAAAATAAACGAACCAATCACTCACAAAAAATAAGGGCTAAATCGGACCATTTCATGCTCTGAATCACCGATTCTCTGATCCGACTAACCAATTCGGTCCGGTTTTCAAAACACTACTTTATTCTTGATAAATTGCAGATACTCGGAGACTTTCTTGGGACCTTTGACAGAAATTTTTAATTGGTCCTTCATTTATTCAATGTGATCATGATATGGCCTGGCATAAATTTTGGCCAAAATGGTCCAAATCTTTTTAGAGTTGCTAACACAACTAGAAGAGTTGGCTGTTTAGAGAGATTGCATTTAAGGAGCGGCACTAAAGATAAGACGGTCCTAATGCTTTTATGTTGTGTGGCCTAAGTTTAGGGATAGATCACTTATTTTACTTTTGTTGTTTTTACATTGTTTCAATTTATCCCATCCATATATTTATATGTTTATGTTGTGTAGCCCAAATTTAGAAGATTAAATCACCTGTAGACCTACATAAATATGTGGATAAGATAAGTTAGAACAGAGTAAAAATAGCAAAAATAGAACAGGTAATTTCAAGGTCAAATTTAAAGTTGAGTTATGATTAATGGAATTATTTGGCGTGGGATAAAGATGAGAATCATTTTGGGTCATAGCATTATTTCAAATTTTCAAGTTTAAAATGATATTTCTGAAACTCTCATCTTGATTGTATAAGTTGATGTCTATGATATTTCTTTTATAAGATAATTTTAATTTTCTCTTAATTGTAAAAAAAAAAAAAGAGAGAATCCCGTTGAACTGCCCAGACCGGACATATTAAACTTATATGTGATTTTTTTTTTTGGCATTACTTACATGTGATCTATTAAACAGTATGAATATTTTGGGCAATACCGTTGTAACGTGCATTGATGTTTACTGTTTCAGTAAATAATTTATTTAAAATAATTAGTTAATGGATTATTTCGTTACCTGGTTAATTCCAAAAGGTAACTAATACGGATTCAGAAAAAGATACGAACTGCTGTTTAAGATAAATAATTTGAAAAATACTAACATGTTCAATAAACGACGGTTCCTTTGGCGGCGGCTACACTTTACGCTCCCAGTGGTAGCGTGGTGCCTCCACCGACCCTGCGCTTGCGACACTTTGGTCCCCCTCACCTTTCCCGGCGTCAACGCTGTTTGATGGCGACTGTCATCCCCACACGTATGTTCCATTCCACGTGGAAACCACCCTTGAGTAAAAGCCCTAAAAAAAAGAAATTGAAATATTCTCCGATAACTAAAAATTTGATTGTAAAAGTTTTCCTTAAAAAGGATTTTCAGGTCGGGTGAATTTAATAATATACATTTTGTTCGTGAATATATAAAATTAATTAAGTTGACTTCACATAACAATTTAAACTATTATAGTGAAACGGTCATTTAATATAGTATTAGAGTCTTTGTAACCAAGTGGTCGTGAGTTCAAATCCTACCATCCTTCTATTATTAAGCATAAGATAGAGTGAGCTTATGCAAGTTTTAAGCTCAAAGGACTTTCACTTGAAGGGTTGTGTTAGTGAATATATAAAATCAATTAAGTTGACCTCACATAACAACTTAAGCTTTTGTGGTGAAATGATCATTTAATACACTTGTTGGTATTCCGACCTTCCGTTTTCTTTTAGGGCCTACTTATTACTTCTTGATCAAGAATATCAATGGTGAGAGGCGTGCACTTAAGTACAACGAAACCTTGAGGGGTCGCGAGTTCGATTCCCAAATAAGACAATACCGATTTGTGTTGGATGTCGCGGTATAACCCGCAAATACACGCTGGGGTATAACCCCCAAACACCTACAGGTGGGGTGTGGGGTCCAACAATTTGAATAGAACGAACAACCTAGTAGATAGAATTAGATAACTTTTTTGCTCGATTTCTAACTTTGAAGTTTAATTTACTTTACGAACTTATTAAAAATTGATTAATTTATTAAGTAAGTGGTCAATTTTTATAAATTAATAAGTTGTTATAAATTGAAATAAATTAATTAATTTTTATTCAATAATTTTTTTAATTAAATTTTAAATTTTTTGATAAATAAAAACACATTATTTTAATAATATTTTAAAATTTTAAAATTTTTTTAATCTTTAGCTGAGCTTAAACATTTTAAAAGTTCAACTTCAGTTTTTAAAATATTGGTATTGTCTTTTAAAAATCAAATAATGCTAATGATATTTTTCATATTTGAAATAAGATAATGTTAAAGTACTATTGTTTTTTTTGACATTAAACTACCATTGTTAGATAAATAAATGATTATATAAAAATTTAATTTTATTGCATTAATTACTAATTCAAAACTATAGTATTTTTTAGGGAAATCACAGCCATGCTAGAGCAGTCATGAGACGGTGTTGAAATTACCATTACGTCCAGTGAAATGAGTGTCGGCACGCGCGAGGCGATTGGGAAACAAAGAGAAGAAAGCGAGAGTCGGATTTGTAGAAGAAAACCCTAAACAGAGAGGTGCAAGTGCAAGAACTTGGGAGATTTTGGGGTTTCTGTTCTCTTCTCCACTCGCTCTCCCCCGTCGCGTGCAGTTCGTCTTCTTCCACACGCGGATCAAACCCTGACGGAAAGCAAAAAATTTGCTCTGAGAGAAGCAGAAAAAGCTGCTATATTTTGTTCCTCTTTGATTTTGTACTCCAAAATACAGGTACTATGTGCTAAATTTATTTTTTTCTTGAAGAGTATCTTTTATTACTACTTCTTGTTGGCATTTATCCTGAATTATGTGCTTGTTACTTGTTTTTGGTTTAGGGGTGTGATTTGCTTAGTAATTTGAGTATAATTGTTGGGTTTTTTACAGTTTGATGTGCTGTGGGTAGGTGTTAGAATTTGATTCATGTCTTGGAATCATGGAGAGGATGGGGAGAGAGCATTTTACTTGGTGTTATTGATTTAGTGGTTAGTTGACCTTTAGCCATACCCATGAACTGCTATGAGAGTTCGAGGGAAATTTTGTCGGAAGGAGTTTAAAGAAACCTAGTACTTCTGCTCATTTTGAGTGTATAGTAGCTTAATATTGAGCTTGGAATTTTTAGAAATTGTCACTTGAATCGTGGAAGATCAGTTAACTAAGCAAACTAAGATTTCATGTGGTATTAATCAGCTAATGTTTGTGCAATGGAGGCAATGGAAACAATTATGACAATATGAGATGCTAGTTGTGAACTATCAGTAAAAACCCCTTTTGAGGAGTTATATGAATATGAAAGAGACATAGAAAGCATGAGTAAAGTGCATAGGTACATTGTAGCTTTGGTGTTTGACAGGTGCCTGTGCTTTTGCATTATTTATCAAAAGATTGCTACTTCTTATGCAGCTGGTTTCACTTTAAGAAATATTCCCTTAATCCTTGGGTTGACATATTTGTGAATGCAGGGGATACTTATAACGAAAGACTAGTGTTTATTAAGTATAACAGTATAGGGGTTCTGTAGTTGCAAGTTTAGTGAGTGGAAAATGGTCTCGAATACCATTAGCATGTATCTCGCAGGTCCCCAGTCACAGGAATCTGTAAATGCGGAGGAATTCATGCAAATTAACCAATATCTAAATGCAGATTGCATGGTTGCATATTCTGTCTCTTTGATTACCTTCGCAGAGTTTTAGGCAAATGCGTTTACGTTATTGATATATCAGCTCTTGAGAAACACATGTAGTTATTGGGTTTTACTATTATGACGTTGTCAGTTTCAGTCGGTTAGAACCTACTGTGTGTTTTGAGATGCAGGCAATGAATTTCAAAGAGAAGATGTTAAGGCATAGTGCTTATAAATTGTGAGAAAGTCAAAGATGATTGCTTCTGCTCATACAATTTCATGGCTAATACTTCTACAGTTCACTGCTGGAAGCAGCTACAAGTATCTAACAAGAGCTTTCTTATTGTCTTATCTAAGAAACCTTGATAAATATATTGGGTGAATGGGGTCTGTTCGCAATGCCCTCATACAGTTTGCAACTTTTTGTCTTTGGTGTGCTCATCTTTGTAAACTGATTATGTGTTTATCTAACATATAAGCGTTGCCTGATTACAGTACGAACCCCTTCACATTCAGATTCTTTACCACAAATCAAAGAATAAGACAGAATGAAATTGAGACAAAGTTGGAAGTGCAACATTGAGGAAAAACCAAATGGCTAATCACAGGAACTGGCCAGCCATCATCTGCTGTTGAAGGATCTTCAATCATTTGTCTCTGCTATGAGCTCATCACTGTGGTTGTAAAGTCTGGAAGACTTCAGGAGTATGGATAGATTTTCTTTTAAATATGTTTTGCAATCTTCATAGCAGTCATTTTTATTTAATTGCAAAACCGTAACTTTGTTTCTCAAGTCTTATTAACGTGCTCAATCTCCTCTTACTATTTCAGGTCTACTGAGCAGTTTTAGTCAATAAGAGGGAAACCCTATCATCATGGACATTGATCTCAGGTTACCTTCTGGTGACCATGATAAAGAGGATGAAGAACCAAATGGAATTGATAATATGATGGGTGAAGAGAAACTACATAATGGGGATGTGGCTTCTGGAAACATTGTGGATGTTGCAGTAAAAGAGCATCATATAGAAGGTGGGGGTGTGCTTTCTCCCACTGTTGTCATGGAATTCACTGAAGATACAAATCTTGAGCCTCTCTCTGGTATGGAATTTGAGTCACATGTGGCAGCTTATTCTTTCTATCAAGAATATGCTAGGTCTATGGGATTCAACACTGCAATACAAAACAGCCGCCGTTCAAAAACATCAAGGGAATTTATTGATGCAAAATTTGCTTGTTCTAGGTATGGAACTAAACGAGAGTATGACAAATCATTTAGTCGACCACGTTCCAGACAGATAAAAAAAGATCCAGAAAATGGGACTAGTCGACGATCATGTTCTAAGACGGACTGCAAAGCAAGCATGCATGTAAAGAGAAGGCTAGATGGGAAGTGGATTATTCATAGTTTTGTGAAGGAGCATAACCACGAACTTTTACCTGCCCAAGCTGTAAGTGAACAGACCAGAAAGATGTATGCTGCAATGGCTCAGCAGTTTGCTGAATATAAGAGTGTTGTTGGTCTGAAAAATGACCCAAAAAATCCATTTGACAAGGGTAGAATGACGCTTGAAGCTACAGATGCTAAGATTTTACTTGATTTCTTCACTCTGATGCAAAATATAAATTCAAACTTCTTTTATGCTATTGATCTAGGTGAAGATCAACGAATGAAGAACTTATTTTGGGTTGACGCCAAAAGTAGGCATGACTATGTTAATTTCTGTGACGTTGTGTCTTTGGATACTACCTATGTTAGGAACAAATACAAGATGCCTCTTGTTCTTATTATTGGGGTTAACCAACATTATCAATTTATTTTGCTTGGATGTGCCTTGATTTCAGATGAAAGTGCTGCAACATATTCTTGGCTAATGCGGACTTGGCTAAGGGCAATTGGTGGACAAGCCCCAAAAGTTATAATTACTGACCAAGATAAAACAATCAAATCAGTTATTTCAGAAATCTTTCCAAGTGCTCGCCATTGCTTTTGTTTGTGGAGCATTTTAGGAAAGATTGCTGAAAATCTGGCGCATGTGATTAAACAGCATGAAAACTTGACAGAAAAGTTTGAAAAATGCATCTTTAGATCGTGGGCAGAGGATGAGTTCATAAAAAGGTGGCAGAAAATTCTTGACAGATTTGAACTCAAAGAGAATGAGTGGATGCAATCCTTGTACGAAGATTGTGAGAGATAGGTTCCAATATACATGAAATGTCTGTGTTTGGCTGGGATGTCCAATGTGCGGCGTTCAGAGAGCATAAACTCATACTTTGATAAATATGTGCACAAGAAGACTACTGTTCAAGAATTTGTGAAACAATATGAAGCAATTTTGCAAGAGAGGTATGAGGAGGAAGCAAAGGCAGATTCTGATACATGGAACAAACAACCTGCATTGAAGTCCCCATCACCTTTGGAAAAGAGTGTTTCCGGATTTTATACTAATGCAGTATTCAAAAAAGTTCAAATTGAGGTCTTGGGTGTCACGGCTTGCCATCCTAAACTAGAGAGCCAAGATGAAACAAGTATTACCTTCAAAGTTCAGGAATATATAGAAAAGGAGCATAATTTAGTAAAATACCATGATTTCACTGTTACATGGACTCAAATAAGGTCAGAAGTTTCTTGTATATGCCGACTTTTTGAATACAAAGGTTATCTCTGTAGACATGCACTGGTTGTTCTTCAGATGTGCCAACAATCTGCTATCCCATCCCAGTACATTTTGAAACGGTGGACAAAAGATGCAAAGAGCAGGCATTTTTTGGCAGAGGGATCTGAACAGGTACAATCTAGAGTGCAAAGGTACAATGAGTTATGTCAACGAGCACTGAAGTTGAGTGAAGAGGGATCACTGTCCCAAGAAAGTTACAGTATTGCAGTTCGTGCTCTAGAAGAAGCATTTGGAAATTGCATCAATGTGAATAATGCTAACAAGAGTCTTGTGGAAGCTGGTACTTCTGTAACTCAAGGCCTTCTTTGCATTGAAGAAGATAGTAGCAGAAGCATGAATAAGACAAATAAGAAAAAGAATCCAACCAAGAAAAGAAAGGTGAACTCTGAGCAGGAAATTGGGACAGTTAGTGCACAGGACAGCTTACCACCTCAAATGGACAAATTAAACTCTAGAACAGTGCCCCTAGAGGGTTATTATGGGACGCAACAAAGTGTGCCTGGGATGGTGCAGTTGAATTTGATGGGTCCAACACGAGATAATTACTATGGGAATCAACAAACTATTCAGGGGCTGGGACAGTTGAACTCAATAACACCTGGACATGATGGCTACTACAGTGCTCAGAAAAGCATACATAAGCCTCGACATCACGGTTTTTTGACAAATTTTCGACATCGCTCGGCTACGTGCCTCGAGCCCGGCTACGGCCTTGGACATAGCTCGGCCTTCGAGCAACGCTCGGTTCTCGACATCGATCGACATAGTTAGGCTACGGCCTCGACATTGCTCGGCTATGTGCCTCGACATAACTCTGCTCGGTCGCCAAGACAAGATCCTTGGGACCCTTGGCCTTGACATCAATCTACGTCTACATTGCCTGGTTGCTAAGACAAGATCCTCAGGACCCTTGACCTCGACATCGACCGGCCTCGACACCACTCGGCCAGGTCGCCAACACAGGATGTTGGAACCAGCCGACCCCAAGTCCTAAAAACTTGGACCGCTCGGCCAAACTATCGCTCGGCCTCGATATCGATCGGATAGGTTGACTAGATGTCAACTATGATTATCTCACATCATGTGACCGATCGACGTATACCAAATGCACTCGTTCGCTACCTACGATTCGTAAAAAGTCTCAGTTATGATTCCTTCAAACCCAACATCCGACCAACTTATATCGAACACGCTAGCTCGATACAGGCTATTCGAAAAGGCAATCTCTCATACACAACTAACGATAGTTTAGAGCTTCATTTGCGGAATTAACAAGGCAACAAAGAATGAAACGATCATTACTGCGCTGCAAAGCTCGGCACCCTTCTTCCAGCTCATCCCTCGACACAATCATTCTGAGCTTCTCCTCTTCCATCGAAGAAAGTTGAGCC
>JAOSBP010000204.1:3010617-3024413 GCA_027563825.1 Erythroxylum mucronatum
CTTTGCATTGAAGAAGATAGTAGCAGAAGCATGAATAAGACAAATAAGAAAAAGAATCCAACCAAGAAAAGAAAGGTTACTTACGGATTGTGATATCTAGATCAGTGTCCTTATGTCTTTCTCAAATTCTTCAATTGATGACTTCGTGCTCTGCAGGTGAACTCTGAGCAGGAAATTGGGACAGTTAGTGCACAGGACAGCTTACCACCTCAAATGGTTAGTCATACTTTTATAGATAGTGGAAAACAAGAGAAGGGAGAAATGAAAAACCAAATAAAACAAACGAATTGCATTAATATCTAACAAGATGTGGTCTGTGAAAACAAGGCTTCCTTGTCTCTTACCTATGTTATCTAGTCCATCTTTGTTTAGTGACAAAGATTTTTTTAGTAACTTGAAGAAATAATGAAATGAAAGCAGCATGTTTTCCGGTGGCGATTTTGCTATTTGCAGAACCTTTTAGATCTGTCGAGAAAGCAATACCTAAATTATTGCTTTTTTTTTAATTCCTCGCTTTAAGTATGAAAATTCTTGACTTTTTGTCTTTGAATTGTCTCTTGTAGGACAAGTTAAACTCTAGAACAGTGCCCCTAGAGGGTTATTATGGGACGCAACAGAGTGTGCCTGGGATGGTATTGTGTGCTATGAATGAGATTGAATGTGTGATCATAGTAATGTCAGATGACTCTTCCAGCCCTTTTATGTAGCTATATTTTCTGCAGGTGCAGTTGAATTTGATGGGTCCAACACGAGATAATTACTATGGGAATCAGCAAACTATTCAGGGGCTGGTATGTCATGTAAAATGTGATGTGAATGATGGGATTCAACCTTGTTAATTCCATTCATGAAGTGTTGGATATCATATTAACTTCGAAGCATATCGTAGGGACAGTTGAACTCAATAACACCTGGCCATGATGGCTACTACAGTGCTCAGCAAAGCATGCACGGGCTGGTATCATATCTTTATTATTGTGTCTGGTTTTCATACTAACGAATTACTGTAGTGATTTCTTATACACTGTTCTATATTTGCAGGGGCAGATGGATTTCTTCCGTATGCCTACTGGTTTTACATATGGCATTCGGGTGTGTTTGTTACTTTGTTAGATGTGATGTTTTTAGTATTTGGGAGAGTTTCATGTCGTTTTTGCTAACCAGCTTCACAGATGACAAATTCATTTCTTTAGCAGGATGATCCTAATGTGCGCACATCTCAGCTGCATGATGATGGTTCTAGACATGGATGAAGAGTATCTTCCTCACAGAAAATGAACACTTGGTATTTGTGCAAACTACAGATGAATTCTGCGACATTGTGCAAATGAAGAGGAACCATTGCAATTTTTGTTTGTGTGAAAAAGTAGCAAGGCTGAAATCTTTTGTAAAGAATAAAACTGTTCATTAAAACCCAACTTCTTCATTTAGTGTCTGTAAAATAACATAGACTAGGATGTATGTAACCATCACCACCTGATAGAATAGTTGAGAGAGTTGATACAATTGTAGTCCAGGTTAAATCATCCCTGTAAAGATTGTTGTAATGTACAAGCATATCAGTTGTAATTTGTTAAAGAAAAAAGAAAGAAAAACCCATTAGTTCATCCCGGCTCACAGCTCTGTTGTTGCATCTTTTATATTGAGCTCGTCAGTAAACATGTTTCTTCTTCAGGATGCTAGAACTGAAATTCTGGTTCATTTATGGCAACCCAATTCCTACACATCTCTTAAGTTTGTTAAATAACCCATTAGTTCTCTGAATTTGCTTGATTTTGTTTGTTCTAGTGTTTCTGTTACGGGCTGCTGATAAATGATTTTAAAAAGGAGATGAAATGCAACTGAGATTTGGCAGGTTTCCCTGTTTGGAATTGGGTATTCAGTTACAGTACAGAGCTTGAATTGCAAGACTTGCTACAGAGTTTTAGTGATTGGAAAAGTTCAAACGTTTGATTTTTACAGAGTTCTATGATATGTTGACATATGGAAACATATAATACAACGTTAAAGGATAGAAGGTGCAAGCATGCTTTGGCTTATGAACATGCAAAAGGATGTCAGGGAGTTCATCGGGACGTAGACAGTATACCATAAAAGTATGAGAAACAAGCTTCTCCTAATCTATTGCAACCTTTCTCAATGTACCACAACAGTACTGGATTGAGATCACTTTAGATTTTATTAAGGAATTGCTAAGAAAGAGAGCCGGTAATTTTGATAATTACGTATAATTATAAAGATAATCATTATTTTCAGTCTGAAGTTTCGCAATAAAGCGTATTTAAGGATGTCTGATAGCACGCAATCTTACTCTTACATAGTAGAGAAGTTGTTTCCGATAAATCCACACGTAGATGTGACAATAAAAGAGATAGTATAACTATAGAGATAGTAAAAAACATAAACATGAATTAGTATGATTAATTTTAAAGTTAACATTCTAGACTTATTTTAATCATATTCGATATATATAATTCATTTTAATTATCTTATATCTTTTTCATCTTCTTTTGTGATTAAAGAAAAACAATACTAAAATTTTAAATTCTTATAATAAATTCTCTTACATTTTAATTTAACTCAACAATTAAATTTCTAAAAATTCACAATTTCTTTTGCTCAGGATATCATACCTAATCTCTCATGTTAAAAAATAATTCAATAACTTCTGGAAACATGCTTAACAACTTAAATACACTTTGAAAAGAGGGATTGCCTACTAAAACATCAAAGAATGCAAGAGCGAACAAGCCTCTAAACACTGATTTTAATCTTCAAATATGTTTTTTTTCTAAATTTAAAAAATCTCCAAAAGTTAATAATTTTAGATTTTTCCATTATATTATACATCAGTATAAGGAAATTCATTTTATAAAAAAAATAAAAAATAATCGTAGCCAAATACACTACGTAATGATTAAAAAAACAACCGGTTTGATCAGTTTAATTTTAAAAACTTCGAATCGTCCAACTTTTCAATTCGGTTTTTAACTTTCCGGTTCGATTTATTTAAATAACACTTGTCATTAAAAACTGATCAATTTCTTAATTAATCGGTCAAATTTTTGTAAATTAATAAGTTCTTATAAACTAAAATAAATCAATTAATTGTTATTTAACAATCTTTTTCTAATTAAACTTTAAATTTTTCGGTATGAAAAAACAATCTCTTTCAATCATATTTCAAATTCTCTAATTTTATATAATCATTAGTCAGTTTTGTGACGGTCTAATTCTTATTAAATCTTTTAAATCTTAACTCTTTATCTTATGGTTTAACTTTCGATCTGATTTTTAAAATATTGATTTTACCCTTTAAGCCAATTGTTATTTTCAAAAGAATTTGAATATTGAAGAGAGTCAATCTGATAATTTGTGACTGATTAAGGATAGTCACAAACCTTTGAATGAATTAAAATATGTCTCGTCTTTCATTGTCTTGGCTTGAGTCTAAGCATTGATGAAGTATACATCTAAAGGATTTTGTGACAGTAGTGTTTTCTATTCAGTTAGCGTCATAATTACATACAAGGTGATCTCCGTTGCTGTACCAAAAGTTTCTTATGCGATGGTTGCATTTGAACCTATACAAATCCATCGGAAGTCAAAGATCTCTGGACACATTATGGTTACGAGTATCATCAGCATCCACCATCGTTCCCATCCTGCACAAAATAGACATTTTTACACAGGATATCACAGACTTTATCCTCTACCTAACCACTAATATGCATCCTAGTCAAATGAAAGAGTTATGCTATGCATCTTCCATTTTTATTCTTTTAACCGGACATCAGAAAAAAGAAAATGGCAATCAAAGATTCATTTCCAAATTATCAGGATTTGTTATTAACATTTACATCGTATTTTAACTCAATAGTGTCGTCTAGTGGTTCTGAGTTAGGGGCTTAACACATTGCTTGTAATATTGTGTGATTTGCAGGTTTATTGTGTGGTTTTCAAGATTTATCACTTATAGTCAAATTCTCAGACCAGAATTACCCAGTGACGTGAATTTAAAGATTACCATAGTGACGTACTAGGATTCAAAATGATCACAATGATGTTGGTCTCAAACCCATCGCCAAAAATATACTGCAACCCCATTATCGTCTACAAGCTGTAGTGCTTGATGATTTTGTCAAACTTGTTCTTTTCTGCTTATGGATTGTGGTTGTTTCTCAACTGATAGCTCCAATAAGAATACCTCAGCATTAAGCCATTGCGGCCGAGTAAAAATATTTGTGAAAACTAGGATGAACCTGGAACTAACTTAAGTTTCCAGGATCCCACAATGCATTGGTCCTGATTCCATGAATCGGTGAAAAAGGATTATAACTGAGTAGCAGATGGTGGCCATATATGAATGATTATGACATGAAAGTGCTCCACTAATCAACAAACTCACCAGCTATATATATATTGAGACATGAGAATGAAAAAGATCACCAGAAAGAAACTTGGTGAAATGGCTGCACCGTCATGAAACTTAGCGACCATGCTTGATTTTCCTGACAAATCCAAGCTACATAGAAACATTTGGTTTGATGTATTTATATTGCAAAGTAGTGCATTAAGAAAGAGTACAAACACCAAATCTTCTTGGCCGAAGTACCTGATTTCCACTTTTGGTCTTGGAAATCGACGGCATGCACAAGGTGCACCAAGACAAGGGAATGGAATATCGATGCGACTTTCCTGATTGATTGATCATAAGGTTTCTCAATCTTCTTATGACCTTGAGTTTCATTCCAAGCATTGTCTTTACTATGTACACTGTAAATTCCCAATTTTGGTGCCATGAACCATCTATTGCTGACAAGGCTAAAGATTGCTGTACTATTTTAGATGATAATCCATAGTAGTTGTAATCACCCATAGTAAAGATATCAAGTTTACCTCATATGTAACACCAAACGTATATATTATAATGCCAACAACTATTTGTTATGACAGAGTAAACTTTTACTATTGTTACATACTTGCGATCTTGGCAAGCATATTGATAGAACTACGGACCCGCAACCAAAGACACTCTCTGATGATCAACTCAATCCTGTCTAGCTTGTATGGTTTCTCCAGGATCAATTAATACTGAGCTCACATTGTAAGGTCATTTACAGCTTGTGAAGCATGGAGTAAAAATGAAGGTTACGTATATGCATCCACTCCAAAGCACAGGTACATTGTCAAGTCCTGTTTTTACAAATTGAAAAGGAATAATTAAACTATTACTCAATACATGCAACGACAGAAAAGCATTTATGATCAATTGGTTGCACAAGTTTATGAGATGATCTAGTTCAAGTGATCACAAAATGGTTCAGGGCTTGTCTATACCATTTCACTAATTCTTTGCACACACGTCTAACGTCTTGATCTCTTTTTTTTTTAACAATATGGTGAGAGATTATTATTACCATAAAAATTAAAATATCATGTTAATAAAATAATAATTATTTATTTAAATAATAATAATTATTAGTAACCAGTAAAGAATTATCATAGAACCAACTATAAGTTAACCCCTTCAATGAAAGTATTACCACTACAACAAAGTAGCCTTTTTGCTTTTTTTTTTTTTTGCTGCGATTTTACTAAAAGTTACCCTTTGGCTACGATTTTCTATAATCATAGCCTATTAAAATAAAACTGCTGACGTTAAATGATTCCCAAGTTTTTAAAAACTATTGATGATGTTTAGGATATGCTACATTTTATATTGGTAGCTAATAAGATTTGACAACATTTTTTAATTATATACTTAGTTTTGTACCTAAAAATATTTGGCGAGAACTCTAAACTTATTTTCATAGCAAAATAATTTTAACTACGAAAATTCGTAGCTAAAATACACAAATTCCATAATATCAGCTACAAAAATAGATTTCGTAGTTAAAAACATTTGGCTACAAAAACAAATTCTTAGCCAAAAGAAGAAGAACAAAAGACAATAAAAATGATGTCATTTTGTCAACTAAAATGATGTCATTTTTTACATTTTGATATCCTAATTAAGAAGTTGTCTTCTTCCTCGTCTGTTTTTTCTTCGTCTTTGTCCTCATCTTCTAGTAGCTACGGTGTACTCGTCTAGTGTCTTCATCTAGTGTGTTCATCTGTCTTCGTTCATCTTCATCTGTCTTCTCTCTAATGTCGTCATGTTTTCTCCAGTAATTGCCAACATATGTTTTGCCATTTCACACGAGGGTTCTTCTTCTCTAAGTAATTGGGGTTTTAGTTCATTCTTGGTTAATGTAAGTTAATTAGGTCTGAGTCAATTGGTTACACGTACTTAAATTACTACAATACTAATTAATTTGTATGCACAAGATACTACTATTATGCAGAAAATGTGTTCAACTAGATTAATAAACATATATATTATGTTTCGTTCACATGTTAATTTTATCTTTTCTTTTATTGTCAATCATGAGTTGGTTCTTCAACACCTGCAAAGCTACTTTAGTTTATGGATATAGTTTTTCTTCCATTTAGATCACATATATGTTTGGTATTTAGTTTATTAGCGATCCATATTGTTATGTGTTGATTTTTGGATTGCTATTTGGGTTTGAATTTTGTTGTTATACAAAATCTAAAACTAATCGAATCGAATTGATTTTTTAATCATTAGATTTCAGTAAAGCTCTTCTTACACTTGGTTAATAAAAGTTCTTTATTCCTGAATTGTAGCAATTATCTTGCTGTAGCATTTTTGGTTTTAGTAACTTTAGTTCTTTTGTAACTTGCTCTTATCACAACTTCATAATATCCCTTAGCTTAATAAAATAGTTATTAAATCTAAAACGAGTTTCTTTAGTTTCTTATTTTTTCGTATTATGTATTTCAATTAGGGTGTGGTTAGATGTTATGTTATTGCTAAATAATGCCTTAGTATCAAAGTAATTTGACGTCCAATAGTGGTTAACCAAAGCTTTCTTTAGTTTTGAGGAGTAAATAATGTTGTTAAAGTCATTAAGGATCATACGAGGAGATCTTAAATTTCTTTCACTAATTTTCATATCATTCCAATGAGGTTCTTTAGAACCTAATTAGTTCCATATACAAGTGTGAAACAAACTAAAGAAGGATCGGGTAAGACTTTCCCCATGATGTGGTTTATTTGGTCTAATAAGCTCATATCAATGACCTTAACTTTATTAGGGTTGAAAGCCATCATAATTCAACCATTAAAATGATATTTATGGTTAATAATTGTAGACCAATCTTTCCTAAAGAACCATATTCCTTTTTTATATTGATATGGTTTTTTTTAGTAAGGATAATCATGAATTACATGCTTTATGGAAATTGAGCCCTCTAACATTCTAAATTACATGGATTATCCTTGTTGTTGGCAACATCATTAGAAGATTGGGGTAAATTTGTTGGTTTTTCTTTACTTATTTGGTTATCAACATAATTAGCAATGTTTTTTTGTAAAATTAAATATATTTTAATAGTTGATTGTTATTGGTATAACTTGGTGTTTCCTTCAATATCATCTATTTCCATTTGTTAATTTTAATCTCCTCTCTTGAATGATTTATAACTAGAACTCTATTGTTTTTTCTATTGATTTAAAGAGGGCTTCCACCGATAGCCTATAACCATAAACTTCTTTACCATGTTTTCATTTTCATCCAAATATAAGATAGAATATGGTATTTCCTAATCCATTTTTATCTTTATACGAATTCTGATGCATCCTACTTACTTCATTAAAGTTGTAGCTTCATCCAAACATATAGGTTTTCTAATGAACCTTGCTAGATAGTTCAAGTATGTTGTCGATCAATACTCCAACGACACATTATGAAAATTAATCCATATTGGCACACGCATCATCTTGAGTTTCTCCATTTATAGTATTTTTTCCAGAAAAGACCTAGCTAGTAAGGATTTTCATCTCTAGTTGTCCAAAGAAAGCATAAAATTATTTGAACCATTTAATATGTCTCAATAAATACAACCTAAAGGCTTAGGTTCAATTAGACTATGTGTTTTTGTCTATGCCACTCCGTCTTAAATAATTTTACTTTATAGTTCATCTATTTTGGATTTATTTTCATTGCAAATTGAACCAAATGTCTAACATCCATGCCAAACAAAACATTAGTCTCCTCTACATAATCGTTAACTAAATATAATGGTAATGATAACAATAAAGAGTTATAATTGATTCTTTCTTAAGAGTTCTAGGATATGCTTATTAAGAATGATGATATTAATACTTTAATTACAAATGCAATTGAACAGGAGATGTTGAGGTTCATAATAGGGAACGCACACATTTAATCAAATCTTATAGTTCTTGCTATAGAATTTAGAGGTATGTTTAAAACTCACTGCTTAAATTCTTATGAAAGTCTAAGTAAAATCTTAGATACATGGATTGTAGATACATGCTTGAACACTTTATTAACCTCATTACAAATTAGTTAGGATGTGATTGGAAGTGGCTTTGACGTTCTTGGTCTATAAAAATGAATGTACATGTGGGTTTTGAGATGGGTTCATGCTTCTTATTCTAAGCTAGCTCATATTTCTTAAGTACAAAACCTTAGGTTGTTATATATCTTATTACAGAGTTTGTCATAGTCTGCTAACTAATGGCATTCTTTGGTAGAATTCAAACTTGGTATGTCAACTTAAATTGATTTATTATTATTTTATTTACAACTTAAATTTCATTAAATAATTAAGTAATTATTTATAATTGTGTAGCTACATGGATAAAAGTTGGATCACTCTTCGGAAATGGTCCAGTCAATACTTAGAAGGCGTGAAGACTTTCATGAAATTTGTAAAAGATCAAGTGAGTTTAGAATGTGAAATTCATTGTCCATGCATAGATTGCTTAAATTTCAACATTCAAAGTCAAGTTGTGGTATATAATCACTTGCTAATCCGAGATATAGATAAATTCTATACTCAATAGATCTATCACAGAAAACGTTCTGAAGCAAGTAATGTTAGAAGTGTTGATACAAGTGAAGACATTGATAATAATAATAATGATGTAGATGATATTGATATTAATGATGACATAGATGATGAAATTGGAGAGATTTCAGAGGATGCGGGGAATTATATGGAGACTATGAATGATAATACTTTGCTTAATATATTTGGTAGAATTACAGAAGATAATTTTGAGAAGTTATTGAAAGTTTCTCAAGAAGAATTATATTTTGGGTGCTCTAATTTCTCACATCTATCTTTTGTTGTCAATTTGTTGCACTTGAAGGTATAATAGGTGAAGTAACAAATCTTTTAATAAGTTGATTGAGTTGCTTAATGATTCATTACCAATTGGCCACAAATTGCCTAAATCTTACTATGAAGCAAAAAAACTATTAAGGGACCTTAGACTAGGATGTATATCAATACATGCTTGTAAGTGTGATTGTGTTATCTTTTGAAAGGACATTAAAGATCTTCAAGAATGTCCTATTTGTGGTACATCAAAGTGGCAAGTCAATGATAGAAAAGGAAAAAGACATCCCATAAAATATTGAGATATTTCCCTATTAAACTATGACTACAAAGGCTTCTTATGTCAACAAAAACAACCATAGATATGAGGTGGCATAAAAAAACACATTAATGATAACATTATACATCATCAGGCAGACTTAAAGGCATGTAAATAATTTGATGGAAAATTTACATGGTTTGCAGAAGATTTTCGTAATTTTTTACTCGGGTTAGCCTATAATGGATTTAATCTATTTGGTAATATGAGTACTTTTTACTGCATGTGGTTGATAATTCTTGCTCTATACAATTTATCCTTATAGAAGTTGTTACACCTACATACACCCTAAGAAGATAAACAAGTGCCACACAAAACATAACTAAACAATCCATAGCATTCCAAGTTTTTCAAGAAACTCATGCAAACATATACTACATTTCATTTGTTCTTAACAACAGTTAACCTTATACACATTATATAAATATCATAATACATACTTAAAAACTCCGATCCAACTTGTATTATAGTTATTACAAACTATATACATAAAATAAAAAGGGTCTCATTATGATAAGTACAACCTAAAAACGAACTAAACATTTCCAAAAACAAAACATCTTCTTCTTGGCTACTGCGGTTGTCTTTATACCAGTCTTTAAACCTTCTTGTCAGAACCTACATGGAGGCAAAACTACCGTGCTAAGCATATAGCTTAGTGTAGAACAACTAAATAAGATATAAAGTACTAGCGACTGTCTCTAACAGTCGTCTAACATTTACATGTACAGAATCAGATTATATCACAAGCAATCTTTAATTGTTCATATTAAAAAGTAATCCAAACATTATGTGTCTCAAAACAGAATATAATTCATCAATACAGAGCAAAACATTTAAATATCAAAACAGAATGTACAAGTCTTAGAACATGATATAATACTTTCAGATCAAAATATAACTTGTATCAAATCAGGATATGTTATGTATCAAATTAGAACTTATCTTGTTTCAGAACAGAAATCAAATTCTCAGAACAGGATATCATTGTGTCAGATTAGAACATAACTTGTAACATATTAGACTTATTTGTGTAAGAATAGAATTTAGCTTGCATTAGAGCGGATCATATATCAGAACACAAACAGAATAGCCTATTATTCCTTTTACAAAAGTGGGTAACGGGACTAGAGCAAAAGATACCATTATTGGTATCACAGAACAAAAGAGACTTATGTCTCAAAATCAGGGGACATCGTAGTGTCGATAATCAGGAGACACCGCAGTCTCAATAATCAAGGGACACCGTAGTGCCAATAATTAGGGACACTTTAGTGTCAAGTTACAAGAGCAGCTGCAGACCATTCTAGGCATGCCTATTTATCCACAACTAGGAGTTGGCAGTTTAAAGCAAAACATTTTACATTTCAAAATCAATAATGCATAAGTATGAATTTATCTTCTTATGCTCAAACTGAATATATTTATTCACACTTGAACAAACTCATTATGCCTTGTGAATTTAAGCATTTGCATCAATATACTAATGAGACATTAAGTAATTACATTTTACATGTACTCACCTAAGTTCCCAATTTACAAACATTTATAACTAACACATCATTTATATCATTTAAATCACATTTATGTTCACAAGTATAATTCATTTCTTTAATAACTTATAAATTCCAAATTAGATACTTGTAATTAAAATAAAACCTTCCATAAGTTAGTACCTCAATTGAAAATCCAAAACCTATTCAACTTTTAACTAATTAATCTAATCTCAAACTAGGTTCATTACAAACCCTAATCAACTTCAATTATACTAATGTAAAGTATATTATCCTACTATGGTTCAACAATTACATAAAACAAAGACTACCATATTAAGGCCTTGCCCACGATCGTGGGGCACATTCCCACAATCGTGACAGAAGCTAATGCATCTGCCCACGATCATGGAATGAGTGACATGATCGTGGACTACCCATTTTCTTACGAATTCCAGATCCAAACATCTTCTTCCAAATTTCAAAACACCAACATGACAATCCCTAAATCATGCTTCAAGTATACCTCAATTATATGTCAACTCCTCATCAATTTCATATCCAATTTCAACTCAAAATTACTCATTTGGAAACTCACAAGCCATTGTCTTTCATGTAACAAAATCCATAGCAAAATCGATCAAATAAGCATCATGTTCTAGACCTTATTATATCATCAATTCCACACATATTCCATTCCAATTCAAGTAATATAGGATTCATGTTACAACATGCCATCAAGTTAGAATTCCCTTACCTAATTAACTTCAAGTTCCTTTTTCAAAGAACTGACCAAACCAACCCTTTATGCAACTAACACACTTCCAAAATCTAGGTAGGTGTGGGATGATCTTAACACCCAAAAGACAGCAGCATAGAAGATATCTTAAGGTAGCTTCTTGATGCAGTATATGGCAAGGAGTTTAGTGTGATAATACATCAAAATTGAAGTAAAATTCAGAGCAAACAGAGGGGATGATTTCGGTGGACAAAAGCAAAAATGAGGGCTATAGAAACTTCCTTGCAAGAGCTTAACACCTAAGCTACTAGGCGTCTCAATTATGCATTGGCACATGTCATCAATGCATGACTCCCATTTGTTCTCCATTTTAGGATGCCAATTGTCACAATTCAATCAGGCCACTTATCCCTTAATCAATGTTGCCACTTATCATTCAATTATACTACCATTTGTCAATACCTTAGCTATGCCAAATGTCATTCAATTTTCATTTACCAACTTATCTTGCCACTTGACAATTTTCTAGTCCAAATGTACATTTTAATACTTCAATTCTCTAATGGTAACAATTAATTTCAAGTCACTAAGTATGATCCATTAAACTAGAAATTCAAGACATATACAATTCACATTCAATTCATATCACAATTTAAAAACCTATCTCATTTATTTTCATGGACATGTATCATTCTAACTAAGGTGTAATTTAGGGCCTTACAATTCTCTCCCTCTTAAAAAAATTTTGTCCTTAAAATTCATACCTAATGAAAATAGCTGAGGATATTGAGCTCTCATGGTCGATTTTGGCTCTTATATTGCTTCCTCGAGTCCATGGTGTTGCCAAAGTACTTTCACCAGAGGTATTTGCTTATTTATGAGTTGTTAGACTTCTCTGGCCAAGATAGATACAAGCCCTTCCTCATAAGGTAAATCTGGTTACACTTGAATTTCTTGCACATGAATCTTATGTGAATCATCAAATTGATATTTTCTCAACATAGAAACATGAAATACATCGTACAATTTATCCAATTCTTCAAGAAGAGCTAACTGATAAGCTACTGGTCTGATTTTCTTAAAAATTGTTCATACATAGTTACATAAGCTTACACATTCATCCACACAATTATGTCTACCATTGACGAGGGGCATGTACTCTAGAAACAACTTTAGCTCATCAGTTTCTATGTCAGATCTACCTAATATTTGTTCCTTTTGATCCATGAATAGAATAACACTTATAGAGCCTCAATTTAGTGAAATTAAATAGACAAACATCTTTAAAATAGGCCTAGACCTACAACAATAATATTTAGATATTATGAGTAATACACAGGATGCAACTCATAATTGATGATCACCATCCCATGCCAGCTCATGTCCTTTTCCTTATTCAACTATAGGCTAATCAACAGAAGATGAAATAGAGGTAGAATTCACAGCATAAAATGATAAACTGTTAAAAGTAGTATTGTCTTCTTTGATGTGATTTGCACCCTTCTCATGTTCGTAGAAGATTATGTCTCTACTTTAAACAACCTTATATTTTTTGGGGTCATAAAGCCTATAACCAAACTCCTTGTCACTATATCCAACAAATACACAAGGAGTAATCTTTGAATCTAACTTCGATCTTTGCTCCTTTGTTATATGCTTAAAAGCTTTGCATTTGAACACCTTTAGATATGATTATGTTGGATCCTTCTCTTTCCGCATTCCCTTATATATTTCAAGCTTTAATGGAACAAATAAAGTTATGTTGATCATGTATACTGGGGTTCAGACTGCCTCAACCCAAAACGACTTTGATAGTTTTGACGTTTAGATCATAACACTGAACCTTCTTTATAATGGTTCTAATCATTCTTCCGACAACACCATTATAATGTGGGGTACTAAGTTCTATCTTCTTTTATCTTATGACATGTATCGTACAATATCCCTTATGTTGGGCCCCGATTCGCATTAATCATGTTAAAATTATTTTGAGGCATGTTTAAATTGTTTTGAGGATTTAGTGACA
>JAOSBP010000204.1:3069897-3089157 GCA_027563825.1 Erythroxylum mucronatum
CTGATTGTAGGCACAACTAGGAATGAAACAAATAATTCAGGCTAATCCCTAGGCACATAACCTGAAATCCAAGGGATCGGAGCTACATGTGATATTTTGTCGATATCTAGGTGCTCTTAAGCTCAAAAGCATTCCCAAATTCCAAAACGTGTGGAATTGTTATGATCTCTCCTTGTTGAAAAGTATTTTGCATAATGGGACCAATACCTAGTGCCTGTTTCTAGATAAACAAGCATAATCTGGGAACCACAAACTGGCTAATCTACAAGATATAGGAGCTAGATACACATATCAGTGCTCCAGACTTTTTTCATGCAATTTAAGTGTACTGTATACCCCCCCACTACAGAAGGAAAGCATAAGATATAATATGTAAGTGAAACAAAAGGGCATCTTACAAGTCATTTGTCACGTGCATATAACACTTTATGATTGTCTACTTACCTAGTGGACCTCATTATCTATTTAACGCTTTATTTATTGTGTTTAAGCGCCGAGAAGTAGGCACATGCCGTTTCACTGCTAAAAACGAATGTTTTAAAAATCGGACCGGTGATTGAATCGGAGAAGCAACTGATTCAAGGGTTAATGGTTTAATCAGAATTCAACCGTGGTTGAACCGGTGATTAATAAATATATAAATTTTTATTTTATATATTATATATAAAAGATAATTTTAAACATATTATTTAATTATTTATTTATCTAATTATAAACTTAAACCTTTAAACTTCAAAATATACAATTTTTAAAAAAAAATCGCCAAACACAACACAAAATAAGATAACAAAGCTCACTAGTCATATTTCATCAAAGAGATTAAAAAAAGATCACTAATAATAATATTCATTCAAATTGAAATCATGAAAATCAAGGCATTTTAAATAGGACGGCCGGTTCTTTCTTTCACCAGTTCAACGGTTTTTACCGGTCTGACCGCAAAATAAACGGGTCAATCATTCACAAAAAATACGGGCTAAACCGGATCGTTTCATGCTCCGACTCACCGGTTCTCCGGTCCGATAGACCGGTTTGGTCCAGTTTTCAAAACACTGCTCAAAACTATTAGAAAATTATATATATATTATAATTTACTAGAAAAATATGTTGTAAGATAAAAAATTTAAAATCAGTAAAAATAAGTTCTGTAAGTAAATCTCTTATCCTATAAATTTCTATCTTATTATATTATGAATTTTTCTACAGTAACAATTACGAATCGTTAGTGTAAATTATAATTTAAATCAAAGTGCTCGGTTAGTATCTTTTTCTTTTCTTTTGTTTCAACACCACAGTATCTTCGAGGAAACATGCACTTAACTTTTAACTTAAATCAAAGCTCCCCGTCTTACTATCTTTTCTCTTTTCTTTTGTTTCAACGTCACAGTATCTTCGAGGAAATGTTCCAATAAAAAATTCATTAATCTAAGCCATGAGAACATTGACCACAACGACGCCTTCACCCTTTCTTCCACTATTTGTGTCGCCATGTCTGCCAACTGTGGACTGGTTACTTTCCACTAGACTTGACCATGAACTTTGCCCGTTTCTGTAAATTTTTAGTTCAAGCTTATGGAATTGAGGTGAGCTTATCATTCTTTTCATGTTCATCAATAGTACTGTGTAGGGGGTGAGAGTACCTTATGTTACAATTGCAGCTGTGAGGCAGGGCTAGCCTGGGCTAAGGCAGGGTGGGCACCTGTCCAGGCTCGTCCTTATAAATAATAAAATAGAACTTATTTTTATTTTTATAAAAAATAAAATGAAATAAAATAGGACCTACTCTTGATTTCATAAAGAACAACAAAAAGGTTCATATTTTATTTATTTTTATTTTATATGAGAGCTCAAAAATAGGCAAAAATAAGAATTTTTTGTTACTTTACTCGGGGCTGTAAAATATTAGGAACGGTCGTGCTGTGAGGACACGTGCATGTTTGATTTCTAAAGATTAAAGGATAAAAGTTGCATTACATGAAGGAATCAATCCTTGATTATTAGATGCATTTTACGGAATTGAAAGTTTTTGCAATCTGTTGTGCTTATTATAAGTTATATTGCAATCAGTATTATAATTATTATTGCAATATTGTTAATAAGATTACATGTTTAAAAACCATATGATTGTTATTGAAGATAATAATGTAAATTATAAACTCAACTTTATATAATTAAGAAAATTATAAATAAGAATGAATACTGCTGTCGCATATGAGATAATAGAGTTTTTAAAGACTATTGTATTCTTTTATTTGTCATTTTAATTTAAAATTTATTAATAAATAAAATTGAATTCTAACTTGATTGTTATTTATTTAGAGTGAAGGATGTATTTGTAACTTTAACACTGGACAAATAATTTTCAGGGCAGACTCTTGTGGAAATTTTGTAAGACAGCTGAGACCTAAGAGGATGTTTCCTTCTTGGTTAAATTGAGAAGCCTATCATAGCAGACCTACTGTATCCCATTTTCTTCCTTCTTTGACTCTTCAAACTTAAGATTCGTTCGACCTGCTCTGTACAGATTTGACAGCATGACTTAGATTTCAATGAAGGCAAAGGGCGTGTTAGGTAGGTAACGTTTAAGCTGCATTTCAGCTGATTAAAGAGTATTAATTGCTTGACGTGTTAGGTAGATAACGTTTAAGCTATATTTCAGCTGATTAACTATTTGACTATCTAAGCTATATTTTAGCTGATTTCAAACAGCTAATGTACTTATTTAGTTAAGATCAACCTAACAAGCTATTTTTTGAAAAGTTCCTCCAAATAGTGTTTCAACCTATCAGCTAATAAAAATCTTATTCAAAGACAATTATGTCATCAAACTCATTTCTCATGGTAAGCAACTGATAACTCTTGGATTTTTCACTTTAAAAAGAGAAAGCTATGATTCGTGTGTAAATCTTTCAAAATCTCCTCAAGCCGTCTTCTCCAAATAATAAAAATCGTCGACTTGTCAATTATTATTATTTTTTAGAATTATTATTATTATTGTTGTTGTTGTTATTGTTGTTATTTATATATCTTATGTTTTTATTAGAGTTATAAACTTAATTTCTGTAAAATTAAATATCTAAAATTTAATTTTTTATAAAAATATTCAACGAAATAATATTCATGTTCTTATTATTTTTTTAAGTTATATCTTCATTAGTCATTTTACACATAAATAACTAATCCTAAATAACTAATTTTATCAAACATCTTTAATAAACAGCTGATGTTAGCAGTTAGATATGATCAGCTATCAATTAACAGCTAATGTAATTCGTTGTTTGTCAAACAGAGTCAAAGTTTTAAACACATAAGCCGGTCTACACTTAGATTTTATTTGAAAAAAACATTAATACACATAATTTAATGGAAGCAATATTTTACAAACACATTTATGTAAACAATTACTTAAATTATTTTTTAGATTAAATACATCAGGTATTTTGTGTTTTTTTAATTTTCTTGAGTACCAAACCTACCACACGAAACACGGAACCTTAAGTGCCTCCTTTATGTGTAGTTCAGAGCACGAAAATGCACTCAAAACCAACTTTAAAAAGCTTTAAAAACTTTTCTAGAAACCAATTACTAATGTAATAAATCCAAAAAATTTGAAAAATCACTTAAAAAGTTCTCCCGACCTAAAAGGACCCAGAGCACCCTCACGGGAACTCTAAAAATTTTCCTTTTTTAGGTGCTGATGTCAGCATGACATCAGCATCACTGTAGCGTTCACGTTAGCGCAACACTATATGCTGATGTCAACAAGGTGTGTCCTGTATACGCCGCCCACACGCATACACACCTGTACTGTACGACACTTGCACTACATGTGCCAACACGTGTCCTCATCACATTCGTCCAAGTGTGGGGATAGGTGGCGGGCATGTCAACCTGTCATGTGCCCGCGGGGTAACAAGCCACTTGAGCGGCTTGCGTTGCACGCGCCACACGCGTCCATCACCCCATGTTGGTGGACGTGATTGGCGCATGCGTTAACCACCCAATGACGGTACTGTAGCACCGTCTGGCAAGTGTGGTGCGGACGCCTGACGGTGCTATTACCCTCCGACGAGGAAGGCAATTTTCGGTAATCTGGGAACCCATTTTTTGCTTTTTTTGACCCGTTTTTTATAACTAGCCTTATGTATATCACTTTTACGTAATCATATACGCAAAAAAACCAAAAAAGAATTTAAAAAAACTGATGAACACCATAATGAATGAAAACTGAAAAATCTTTGTTTTCGAAAACCCGATCATGTAACCGCTCTGATACCACGTATAACACGTAGGATATACCTTATTACGTGTCCTGGATCGTTCATGAAAAGGTTAAAAATGAAGGAAATGTGAAATACCTGATTTCGGTTTCATCTATACTTCTAAAGCAATTTTTGAGGCCAAAACGAGCTCCAATCTCTTAGACCTTTATAGAAAACGATCACAGACACGCGTTTAACGCCTTTTTATAGTTTTCTCAAGACGTAAGCGCTCTTAACAGATCAGAGGATCCGTATGCTTATGAATGATATGAGCAACTGCTAGAGACCTTAACCTTTATATATAGCATCCATATCAGGCTTCATCATCACAAGCTCGATATGGGTCCGGTCCACATTAATTGGGATCCATTTTCCTTCTGGATTTCGACCCATTGATTTAGATCATTTACTGAGTCATTTTATTACCTTTTTCTGGATCAAATTACGGAACTTAACCAATAAGTTATTGAAAATCCGAAAATACAATTAATAGTTGTCCAAATTTATGAGGAAGGACAAAATTGTCCAACATTTTTAACATCATTCTTTGGATAACTAATATATTCACTTTGACTTATTCATTTAAATTATTTCATAAATCACCATTTCTTTAAATCAAATTTATAAATTCATTTTAAGTAGATTTTATCAATATAACTTTGATATTGCGATGAGAAATTTTAAGAGGTTTGAAATAAAATTAGACCACGTTTGAATTCATATATAATCATAAATATTTTTAACATTTAAAAAGTTAAAATAATTAATTATAAATAATATCTTTTTATATAAAATTATTTTCAAATGTATAACAATTTAATATGTGAATTTATAAAGAATAATGCTTTATTCTATAAATATATGATTATATAATCACATTCACTGACAATGTCAAAGTATTCAAATGTTTATGGTTGCATTAAAAATATATGAGAGACAAAATGATGCTCTTTTTGGTAAATGAATGAAAATATGTTACCAAAATAAATTTCAATATTTATAACATAAATAGAAAAAAAACAAAGGAAAATCCTTTTATCTTACCGATGTGTTCAATTTAATTTTAAATCATTCTTCGTTGTATGCAAACTTCTGTGAAACTTTACACAACTGCACGCTACTTAAGCTATGGTGACTATGTAATAACTCAGCTCTACCTTTTTAAAGGGGATCAGTTCCCCAGTTTTCATTTCCGTGTACTCCAGTACTCACTTTCATTTGTCCCCTTCGTTAACGTTTAATGAATAGATAGATAAGAGTGGGTACAGGGTGACACAAAAAAACGAAAACAACCATCTTTTACCTTTTTTTAATGTTAATAATCTCACATCGGACAACTATGAAAGCATTCAAGAATTTATAATAGTGTGCAAACCTCCCCATCTTGAGTTAGTTTTTGGGAGTGAGTTAGGCACTTTTTAACATAGTATTAGAGCCAGTTTGTCTCGATGGTTTGGGGCGGTGCTCGGTTATGTCCCTTTATCCAATATATCCATCAGATGTCCAGTCCTGCTCTGGACTGAGGAGGGTGTGTCAGGAATTCCACATCAGACAACTATGAAAGCATTCAATAATTTATAATAGTGTGCAAACCTCCCTCTCTTGAGCTAGCTTTTGGGGGTGAGTTAGGCACTTTCTAACATGTTTCTTCTCCTTTTCTTTTCTTTTTTCAGGTTATTAGAATTTGAGAAACAGGTTGGTAAATTGGAAACAGTCTCCAATTAAGGGTAACAAGACTACGTATCTCTAGATCTTTTTAAGCTTTGAAACCGGCAAAACTTACGTTATATTGTTGATGTTATTGTAAAAACAAGGTTGGTAAATATCAAATCTAGAGTATTATTACTATGCAACCCACTAATACTTACATATATTTGAAAATTAACATATGTTCAAAATATGATTATAATTTTTATATTCAAAATTAGTGTACATATAGGTCTCTCTTTTATGTCACCACGTTTAATTCAATTAAACTTTTAATTCAAACCCCAAATTATCGGTTTATTGAGACATCTTTGGACATTACCTGATTGCAAAAATCAGATCTTTTGTCCAGTTTTACTCTGTCTTATTTTGTCTCATAGAATCTCAGTCATTTATTTTACGGGACCTACGCAGGCTCTATGCGAGCTTCATATAAATAAATGACTAAGATTTATTGAAAACAATAAAACACGGGGATGGTTAAAGTCTCTCACCATCAAAGAATAGTCCACCGTTTTTTCTAATTTGATGGCATCTTAAAATGTCACATCAATTGAAGTAAAACAAAAGAAAACATAATTAGTTGAACGAACTTGTTGCCCAACTCGGCTACAAGTCAAGACTTCATAAATTCAAGTTTCATAAATTTTTTAATATAAAAAATCTATAAATCATAAATTAACAACATAAATCATGTGCCACTTAAATCAATTAAGTTATATAAATGAAATTTCACTAATCAACAAGTCAATGATTTTTCTTTTGAACGCCACTAATTGTCGGCCTGACAAATTTTCATATGCATCCTTCACTTTTTGCTATTGAATTGCTTCGATGGAGAGCTCAAGATTCTTCCTATCGTTTTGGTTTCCGACTTTAAACCCCTTTTTCAGGTTTCTAACCCTCCTGCTTCCTACCCTCCCTCGTATGACATATTTTTTAGATAATCATGACATTCATTTTCTTCTAGGAAAGATGATTGCATGATTCCTAATTTTAATTACCAATTTTTCTCTTTGTGGCTATTCATAAAGTATTAGAACTTTTGTAATTAAATATTTATTTCTCGTTACAATAATTAGGCAATCCAATTTTTTATAACATTACCATATGACCATAGTGACGTTCTCTATATTAGTTATAGTTCTTAATTATAATTATGTAGTAATTTTAAATACATGCATATGTAATTATATTTATCTATTATTTGTAATAATTATAAGTTTGTTGTAGTGATCTGAAATTAGTTATGAAAATTTTAGCTAATGAATTAAAAAATCAATGATTAAAAAACTTAATCAGTTTAGTTGGCTTAACTATAAAAACTATGAATCGTTTAATTTTTTGTTTGATTTTTAACTTTTTTGATTCAATTTATTTTAACAATTCTTGTTATTAAAAATCTATAAATGTATTAATTAATCCGTTAATTTTTGTAAATTAATTTTTTATAAACCAAAATCAATCAATTATTTTTCATTTAACAATATTTTTCAATTAAACTTCAAAAAGTAAGAACAATATTTTTTATTATATTTTAAATTCTTTAATTTTGCTTAATTTTTAACCAGTTTTATGATAATTTAATACCGATTGAACATTTTAAACCTTTAACCTTATATTTTAACGGTTTAACTTCAAATCAGTTTTTTTAAACATTGAACAGAATTTTAGACTATAAAACATGTATGTAAACCACTTGATACTAAACTATGTGCCGTTAGAATTGGTGAGTCTTGGTTTCAAGAGAAGTGCTTATCATACAACTATCTGATCGTCATCTTTGAAGGAAGAAATAGATTTATGGTTATCTAACTTGTCTGAATTATTGAAAATTCAACCTTAGAAATCTTTAGTTTAAGATCCATGGGATAGAAATAGCGTATGGACTATGGAGTATTCAAGGATGACTAAATTAGATCCACCATTGACGTCTCAAGTCAAGCTGGTCTTTTAAGAGACAAATATACAAAGATTAACGGAGGAATTGGGAAAGAGAGACATCGTAAATTAACTTTCAGTTTTAATAGAAACCAGGTCAGTCACTGAGAAGGAAAGAAAAGTCTTTCCTTTCGTTGAAGTGCCATGGGAACTCCCTTTGAAGCAACAAAAGGAAACAACGTAAAACGACTTCTGTTTTCGTATCCTCTTCTAATCGATTGCTTTGACTATCATTTTTTTTTTTGCAATTAAAGTATAGGTTGTATACTTAGAGGTTTTTCATTTTCTTTCCACTTCTTTTTCTGCATTATTTTGTCTTGGCTTTGATATATATGTATTTTTTTTTGTTTTGTCTCAGTAAAACAAAAATTTCAATATCGTAAAGATAAAGATAACTTTTTTTAAATTTTATGAGTTGTTCCTCCAATTTAGTTTAGGATAATATATATTTTTTGGTTACTTTAAGATGCATACAATTAAAGGTTGTATTTATGAGTTTAAGACTATGTTTGATTAGGTGGTTATTAATGGAATAGGATGGAATGTAATATTATTTCATTGTTTGGGATGAGGGTTTATAATGGAATAAAATAGAATAGAAAAGAAGAAGAGAGTTTCACATTACATCTCATTTCATTATAAATAGTAAAAAAAAATAGTTACCTTTGATTTGAGAGGTTTAGGATATAATGTAAAATAATAAACAAAATTTCATTATATTATGAACCTTTTTTTCCAAACAACAGTTCACTATATTACATTATGAATCTTTCTATCCCTCCTAAACAACAATTTTTTAATATTACATCCATTTACATTACATTCCATTCTAAATCATTTCATTCCATTGTTTTCCATTAAAAGCCTTACGTCGAACTAGCTTAAAACTAAACTTAATTGTGTTTTGTAGCTGAATGGAACATTGAAGTGTTAAAAAAATGTATGAAGTTAGAGATGGTAATTTGACATAGATTTAGTTTAAAATTAATAAATTAAATTTGAATCAATTGGATTTAAATTTAAGAGGAATAATTTGTTAAAATAATATTATATTAATCAATAATTTATTAATTAAAAAGAATTATATCAAATAAATTTTAATTCTTATATAATCAATGGTTAAAAAACTCAACTGATTCGACCGGTTCAACTGTAAAAACCTTGAATTGTCCAACGTTTGGGTTCAGTTTTTAATTTTATTTATTTTAATAACTCTTATTGTTAAAAATTGATCTATTTATTAATTAATCGGTCAATCAATTTGTTTTCATTTAACAACATTTCTTTTCAATTAAACTTCAAATTCTTTAATTGGCGAGGACAATTTCTTTCAATTTTATTACAAATTTTTTTTAATTTTATTTAATTTTTAATAAAATTTTAAAACATCGAATATAATTAATTTTAAATTGGAAAATAAGGATTGAGCCACGCCATATAACCATCATTATAAGGTGCATTTTTTAGCGTGTAAATCAAGGTTCTACCACCATATCTTGTGATTTCATTAGTCAACACTGCAATTATCATGAATTAGAATTTGCACAAAACTGCACATTAGATGCTGACACAAATTTTAAGATATGAACTTGGACCCACAGCATCTTTTAAGTTGATTACACTTAATTTGACTTGCTTGTATCTTTTACTTTCATTACGCCAGAAATTTTATTTAAAAATACTACAATTAATCAAGTAGACCCAAATTTGGAATGTCGACTAAGCACTGTTATCACAAGTTTGTAACGTAATATCTTCATGTTAAGTAAACCTATACTAAAGCTTACATGAAACTAATTCAAGGGGTATGGTTGAGTGGCAGGGACTCATCCATTCTTAACCAAAGGTCAATGATTCGATCCTTGACTTTGGGTATGGAGCAGCCTTAAATCCTTGGGCCAGTTATCCCACCCTGTAAGGTGCCTACAAACTAGCGAGGGAATTAGTCACTGGATCCGCAGGAGGATACCCTGGTCTAAGACAAAAAAAAAAGCTTACATGAAACTAACGTTTCAAAAATTAAACTACAAGTTAAATTGGTAAGACAAGAAGTTTGGGGTTTAAAAGATTCAATTGATATTAAATTATGATTAAACAGGTTCAAAATTAAATAAAATTGAAAATTTTTGAAATATTATTAAAAATCATTGTCTTTATTCATCAAAAAATTTAATGTTTAATTGAAAAAACAGATTGTTAAATAAAAATTAATTAATTAATTTTAGTTTATAAGAACTTATTAATTTATAAAAATTAATTAATTAATTAATTAACTAATTTATGTTTAACAACAAGAGTTATTAAAATAAATTAAATAGAAAGGTTAAAAAATGAACCAAAAAATTAGACAATTGAAAATTTTTATAATTAAACAGGATAAAATTTTTTATGTGATTTTAAGAATAGATAAGAACATGATTAGTTTTAGTTCCGTATTTTAAGTCATTTATGTATAAAATTTATAGGTGAAATAACAATATTTTACGTATTAATTAAACAAGACACGTAAATGCAACGCAATATAGTCACAGAATAATGCACTATGATCATACACATAAGCTTGTTTAATAAAATTAATCTTCATCTTGGACGCGAAGTGCTATCCTATCACGCATCAATGGACCGGGCATCGGTGAGTGGGCCACCATGACTTGTTAAATAAAAGCAACAACTTTGGGAGAAGCTACGAAGTTGTTTCCCTTGACCCAAAACTAAACTCTAAACACATGTATATGAATGTTTCGACTAAGTTTCCCCCAAGACTTTTCTTTTCTTGTTGGTTTCTCGCGGGGTATTTTATTCAGGGTTTTAATTATGAGAAGATATTTTTAAGCTATTCATAGTCAGACTAATCCCTATTTGAGCCGGTAGATTTTTTGCGATAGGCAAAGCTCTGGTCCCAAATTTTAAACGGTTGCATACATGAGAGCGGTTCTAACCCGTGACCTTACTTAAGCCTGGACAACTCCTTACCAACTCACTTGCGCCTTAGAGTTCTAAAGACTTTTTCTAAGGTTTGAATAGTTTGAGATGAGGGAACCAATTTTTAAAAATCCAAACTTATATTAATAAGATTTAAAAGGTTTAATCGATATTAAATTATCATAAAATCAATTAAAATTAAATAAAATTAAAGAATTTGAAATATAATTGAAAGTGATTATTTTAAAATTTTTGAAATTTAATTAAAAAAGAAATTATTAAATAAAAATTAATCATTTAATTTTAATTTATAAAAATTTATTAATTTGCAAAAATTATTCAATTAATTAATAAATTGATTAGTTTTTAACAGCAATAATTATTAGAATAAGTTGAACCATAAAGTTGAAAATTAAACTAAAAAAATTGATTTTTCAATTAACGATATGAGTTAAATCATTTGAACTTATTAAATTGTTTGATTAACTTTTAAATTACTATATATTTAATATTTTTCTTTTTTCTTTAAGGTAAATTTTATACCGATAAAATTGACATTATAATAACAAATTCAACCAAAATTGATTATAGGATAAACGTAGACTTTTCCTCCAAGTCACTCCAGCGCAATTTTTCTGTGTTGTCACCTAACACCACAAAAGCCGAAGCTTGACGTGGCCAACTTGAAACTGACTTCATCTTGTATGATGAATCCCCATCTTCAGCTGCTTCCTGGAACCTTGCAACCTTTTGAGATTACTATTACTAATACTATTCAATGCAGACTTTCCAGAAACCACCCACGAGTACATCCATATGCCTATCAAACACGTGCCGGCTTTTCTTTGAATTCTATATATCCCTCTAGACAAATCAACGGCTGACGTTTATCTGACTACTGTTCTTTTGACCACGTTGAAGCCACCATAAATAGCATATTACCCTATGCTCCATTTTCTCTACCTTCCCAACTGAACCAAACTCAACTCTCTGTGTTTCAGTTTATGTTAGTGAGTGTTTTTGGTTAAGCCATGAACGAAACCATGTCTAGTCCTAATGATCGTTGGGGTCAATTCTACCACCAACACCAACAAAGCATCCTTTCCAACCAAGTGCCTCCCAGCAGGACCATGTTCGGCAACGACCGTGTCTCTGATTCCACCGTCGTCACCAGCACCGTCACCACGACATCCACTCCAGTTCTGTTGGCCAACTCCGGCTCTGGTGGTAGTGGTCACCTGAGTCCAGAAGGACGCGTCTCAAAGCCTGTTCGGAGACGGTCAAGAGCGTCTAGGAGAACCCCAACAACATTGCTCAACACGGACACAACAAACTTCAGAGCCATGGTGCAGCAGTTCACAGGTGGTCCTAGTGCACCATATGCTTCTGGGTCGCAGCTAAATGGCCAGAGTTTTAGTTTCGGTCTCGGTTTACGTCCAGGTAATAACGCTAATCCAAGCCCTCCCATGGTTCCAGCAGCAGTTGCAGGGTATCACCTGCAATATCAACAGCAACAACAGTACCAGAATCAAAGCCAACCACAATCTTACATGATTTCATTAGGAAACACCAACACCACCAACGACAACAACAACATCAATAGCTATGGTCACGATTTCTTTCTTCAAAAACATAGAAATATTCCCAGGCCGACATCAACAAGCATGGAGTTAGCTGTCTCAGATGGGTTTTTAATGGAGGGTATCTCTTCTCAGGTGCTTCCAGCTAATCCTGCTCATCATCATCAATATCATCCTTCTTCTGCGCCTTCATCTTTTCTCCAATGAGAACAAAGAGTGTGAAAGTAACATCCGTTTTTTCCTCCTTTGAGAGGGACATAAAGAAGAAAGTTAGGCACTGACTTTTGTCCTATACCTATACAAGCAGCCATTGACCAATGTAAATATAAATATCTTATCTATTGTACTACTTGCAATTGACGGCAACGTCTTATATGTTTTTAGATACATAAGACTGTAAATGTGGCAAATACTGCAGTGTGCCACATGAATTATCTAATTTCTTTCTTTTATTTATGTTGCTTTTAGTCGAGTTGCATCTCCTGGAATATAAGTTTGATTCAGAAAGTGTGGACTGATGCTTGAGAACTTTAATTGCTTGACTTTCCATATGCACATGTAAAGTTTGATATGAGGAGAACGTAAAGAGAGTGGCACCTTTTTTTTTTTCTATTCTTTGCTTCTGTATATACTTCAGACAAAAGAAATAATCTTTCACATTGCCTAGCTAACTCGACAGAAAGATAAAACAAGTGATTGACAAGCTCAGTCATATGGATAATGTTAATTTACATGAAAGCTTGTTTCTGTAAATGGTTTTGCTAATTTTAAAATTGGGAATCTTATTTATCTTTCCACTCTTGTTGAATATTCCTCTAAAAGAAAAAATTCTTTCGAAAGGCTTAACTCATCTCAAAAAGTTAGCTTAAGAGGGGAGGTTTGAACATTATTATAAATTGTTGAATGTTCTTATACTTGTCTGATGTGAAATTCTTGACATACCTCCTTAACCTAGAGCATAGTTAAACATCTAATAGGCATATTAAGCAAAAAGATAGAACCGAACAACGCCTCAAATTATCGAAACAAACGAACTTTAATACCAAATATAATCTTAATTTTGTGCAGTTAAGTGAAGAATTTCCCTAGATCGTATTTCACCGAAAACGAAAGAAAAGACAGAGAATCTTTCTTTTCTGAGCCGTCGCCCCACGCTATACACGGACTTTAGAGAAGTACAACAATGCATGATTTTATTTAATGACCACTAATTTAGCACTGACGAAGAAACATAGAAAAGGGGTTGTAGTACTTGAGTGAGAAACGGAGAAGGAAGAGGGGGATGAATGTGTGGGTTTCTGGGGTCCATGAAAACCCACTTTGCAAAAGTCAAATATGCACTAATCTTGTTAATTTGAAATTGGAAATTTAACCTTTTGATTCACTTATATTACGTCAATTCCGGGAATTGAGCATGATTATACTGCCTTAATTTTCAAACCTTAAATACTGTATTCAGATCATGTGTCAACACACGTGGATATAGGTTTTGTGCGGGTTTGAGTTGTGACAATATGTGTGATTGCGTGTGTGTGAATGCTAATTTAAGTAAAACAAAATTTGATCGTGGTGATATCTTGTTAAGTAACCGTTTTATCACAATAACTTAAGTTGTTGTGTAAGGCTAACTTAATTGGTTTTATATATTCTCTAACACACCCCCTCAAGTGAAAGTCTTTTAGGCTTGAAACTTGCACAGACCCACTCTATCTTGTGCTGAATAATAGGTGAGTGGTAGGATTTAAACTCATGACCACTTGGTCACAAAGGCTCTGATACCATGTTAAGTGACCGTTTCACCACAACAGCTTAAGCTGTTGTGTGAGGCCAACTTAATTGATTTTATATATTCTCTAACATATCTTGTATTATGAAAAAAAATTATATAACTTTTTCTCTATTTTTATTTTTATTTTGAATACTATACATTTCATGAAGCGTTGAGGAGATTAAGACCATGTTTTACAATTCAAATTTGCAATAATTTACATATTATACCAAGAAGATGCAATGCTAAAACTAATTGTGTTTAACTGATTAAAATTTACTAATCTAAGCACTCAAATTAGCTCGATGAACTTGAACATTTGACCCTAATTTCAGAATTTTGAAATGATTTTTTTCGCTTTATTATAAATTTGCACAATATTCGCATGTTTATTAATTCCATTGTCATTCTTGATGTGATTATCAAGATAATCTTCATACATGAAAGTTAATACAATAATTAAGAAATTCAACCAGCTCGATCGGTTTATTCGTAAAAATTTTAAACTGTTAAATTTTTCGGTTAGACTTTTAACTTTTCGGTTTGATTTATTTTAATAACTTTTATTATTAAAAACTAGTCAGTTAATTTTTATAAATTAATAATTTTTTATAGTTTTTATTTAACATTTGTTTCAATTAAACTTCAATTTTTTATGAAAAAAGGTAATCTCTTTTAATAATATTTTAAAATTTTAATTTTATCTATTTTTGTAATGATCTAATATAATCAAACTTTTTAAAGTGTAAATTTATTATTTTATTATTTTAATTTTTAGATTAATTTTTAAAATATTGGTCCACTTTCAAGGAAGTTTCTTCTAAGTAATCATTTTGGACGAAGAAAAGTAAGCAAAAACCCCACCAATTTTATGCCTAGGATTTTGGGTTATGGAATGTGTACTATTATCTTTTTCGATGTGATGTTCAAAAGCAAAAACAAAAATAAAACAGCACAAGTGAGATTAGGTTTAATTCTCTTAATTCTAAAGAAGTTTTCGTTGCAAAACTATTTTGATCCCTTTCTTTTTTTCCCTTAAAGTGATAACTAAACTTACAATTAAAGGATCTTTCGATTTTTGAGTAATTCGATCTCAAATTTAAGTTTGACAAAATACTAAAATCAATTACTTGTTTAATATATATTAATAAATTTACAATTGTATTAACGCATTAAATAAATCATTAAATATATAAAATTACTCATAAATTATATAATAAATCAAATAAACTTTTTGATACCTAATTATAAATTTATTAGTCCTTAAATGTTTTTAGGATAATTATATAATATAATTTTAGAAGGCGAGTCTTGAAGCAATTGATAAATGTACTCTTTTTTAACCAAAATATAACATGTTCAAGTTATAGAATAGTCTCTTTGTAAAATGTAAGTGGAGGGTTGCGTACAATTGAGAGTATTCTTTAAGAGTTTTGCAGTTGATTTATTTTATGGTTCATGTTCTCTTTCTGTGCTACTGCGTGTTCTGTTCTTAGATGATTTGGCAGCTGAACATTTCTCTATTTTGATCGTCTATTGGGGGCAATTTAGCAGCTGGTTTTTTGTGTGTTTGTGTGATTGTGTAGAATCATTGCAGCTGCGTATTCTTTATCTCTTGAACGACAACAGTGAGTTGTGTAGAAGTTTTGTGGTTGTTGACAGTGGTGGCTGTGTGAGAAAATTTTCAGCAGCTGTTGTGGTTGTTGCAGCCCCAATATTTGCATCATTTTGATGAAGAAATGTTTACAGGCGATTTGTTTGCTGCTGTGTATGTGATGTTACGGTGATAATACTGAAAGACTACAGTGATAAAGCAAATGCACGCAAGAGGAGGTGAATTGTGTGTGACAAAAAAAATTTCGCAAGTTACTTTCAATTCGTATAAAGACAGAGGCCTGTTAAAAATTAAAACAAAAAGAGTCTGTCAGACAAGAGTAGCCTGTTAAATGACAGGAGTTTGTTAAAGTATGAGTCATGTTGAAACAATAAAAAAGGCGCCTGTTAAAAAGAAACGAACTGTCAGCAAGTCAAAAACAGAAGGAACCTACTATAAAAGTGAAGGAGCCTCTTGCTGAAATAAACATACATATAATATAATGCGAAAATATAAAAAGATAAAGAGAGAGGGAGAAAAAGGACACAATTGATTTATACCAGTTCAGTTTACAATCCAAGTTTACGTCTAGTCCTCAAGTATTCAATTTGAGTGTTTCACTATAAAATCAAGTAGTAATTTATCGAGCATCTCCAAGCTTACAAGTTAATATTTTCAAGATTTTTCAACCTTTTACACTAATAGTATTTCATTAGCTTCTACAAGCTCTCAAATAAAAATGAGGTTTGCTCGATATGAGCTTCAGTAATCTCTTTTAATAGAATTTCACTCTCTAACGCACAACATAATTTTTTACAAAGATATCACTTTCAAAAATGTATATGCTTTTGATAAGTTTTGAGAATATAGCTTCGCAAGCTTCTATATCGTTTCGTTGTTGTTCACAGTTGCATTGGTTCTTTCTTAAATAGTTAATTTCTTCAACTAGTCGTTTCTTCATCTTGTATCCTTAGTCAATTGGATAGAATTAAATCTGAATAACTTCGATGTCATCTTTGTTGAAAAAAATCTTCTAGTAATCACATGGCTAATATACGTCCTTCATAATTAATAGAATCTTTTCAAATAAACCATTTATAATAAAGTAAATTCATAATAAAGGTTCCAGCAAGAAAGAAAGCGTATTTTTTATGATTTTATTATCTTTTGAGAATAAGACCATTAATTATACAAATAAATAAATCCAATTTAAATTTTGAAATATTATACAGTTATCATCAAAATCGTTAATCATAATCCTTGAGCTAACATACAATAGATTTACTAATGGAACACTTTCTGATCTTTCATTGAAGAGGCAGAAATTATTAGGGAAGTTGTTTTTCTGATCTCAAGTGTTTTTGTTTATGTTGAATTTTGTTTAAACACTTGAGTTGTTTATTTCGTATCGTTATCATTAATGATTGTTGAGAAATTCCTCTATTGAGGTTAGCACGAGTCGGTCATGTTATTGGGTGTGAAATACTTTCACGAATTGTGAAGACAAGAGATACTGTCAAGAGTTGAGTGATCAATTCAATAAAGCCTTGTATAAAACTATTTTCGTTAATGAAATTATTAAGTTCAGTAAGGGCCTCGCAGACAAACTTTATTTTCACAGAACAAAAACTACCCTAATTAAATCCTTGGTATGTAATCCGAACAAAACTCTTAAATCTTTTCAATATTTTTCTAACCCATTAGAAAAATCACATGAATTGTGATTAACATGGTTCCCTAGTTAAATAATTAAGAATTAAAGCTGAAATGACTGTAGTTAGCTGATAGGTACTTAATTGATTATGAAATTATTCTATAACACTTAGTGATTATTGACATGAAATTACTTAAGATACTCACTTTGACCCATATGTGATTTTAGACACAATTCGGAAGCAAAGAAGTTAAAGTAAGTTAAAAGCACGATATTTTGGGTCATTTTTTAAAGATTAATTTTCACTTGTCTTTATAAAGTAAGAAGAAGAAACTAAAAGACAAGAAGAAAATTAAAAGAAGAAAAAAATGGTAGCTGCTGGGATAAATCACCAAAAAGGCAGCAACAACAAGCATGAAACGACAGCGCAAAGAGGAGAGCTAAGAAAACCAAAACGCAGGCATTGTGCGTGAATGCAGACAACGCCTGCGTTAAACGCAGAAGTTTGCGTTAAATGCAGGCAGTCTGCGTTCAAATGAGAAGGTCGTAGGTTTTAAACATAGGCGAATAGTAGCATGGCCATCATGTTTAATTGTCACATCAATAAATAGTAGAGAGAATAGAGAGCTTGCGGTGGAAACAAAGGGAGGCGCAGTGAAGGGAGCAGCTAGGGGTCTTTGGTAGGGATATTGATGGGGGTTGAAGCATTTTTCGGGAGAGATAGATGGAGGCTGAAGCATTTTTTGGGAGAGATATATGGAGGGTTAGATATTTTGACGTCAGTTCAGAGGTGATATTGATGCCGACAGCTCGAGTTAAGTGTATTTTATATTTTGTTGTTTCTTTCTCTCATTAGAAATTGATTGTGTTATCTTATGTTAATTGATTTGAGTTTTGTGTATGAATAATCAAATTTTCATTATTGTTTGGTTATTTGTGTATGAACTTATTGGGTATTGTGAAAAGATGATTTTAATACATTCATTAAATTGTTTATTTGCAAACTTATTGCTAAAATTTCGATATAATCCGTAATTATTATGTTGAAATTCATGTGTAGCTACTAATGAGATAACATGGCCAAGGTTAAATGATGCATCGTATGTGATTGTTGCCTTGATCAATCGGTTTTTCTAATTCGTAATGCTATTGTCTAATTAATCTAGATATCATATCTTAAGTTATTTGGTGGCTAGGTATAATTAATAATTGTATCTTGATTAAACACTGCCTAGAGGAAAACTTGAGTTAATTATTAACTCACGATTAATAGTTGTTAGGAGAGGTTAGAAAACAACAAATCCATGAAATATGTTTAATTAGGATTTAGGCTGAGATTGAACCAAAGAACCGAGTCTCTACCAAATTCTTTACTTTTACCATTTTTCGCATGTTTTCTTTAATTTGTTTTTATTATGTTAGTTTTATTTTATTTTCTTATTCAAAAATTCAAACCCCCCACCCCCTAAATATCGATTAATTTCATTTAACAATTTTTCATACATTCTTTGTGGGATCAACTTAGACTTACTACTGCTATAATAGCAGTCTAATTATTTTATTTTCACTAGCGTTACAAAGCATTGTCACTAACATTTTTGTTTACTATTGTTTAATCACTACCTAATCAATGGGACCAATAATTAGAAATGTAGCACAACAGCACGATAACTATTATTAATTGAGGAGATTTTAATTAATCAGCACATGACATTAGTTAAATAATTCTATATAGCAAACTGGCCATGTGAAAAGTATGACCTACCCATAATCCTTTGCCTAATATGGACGGTTTTAAACAGAATCAGACTGCCTAACAAAACAACAAGAAG
>JAOSBP010000204.1:3178819-3217037 GCA_027563825.1 Erythroxylum mucronatum
TGGCAATGGCAATGAAGACAAGGAAGAAGAAGAAGTTGAAAAGGAAGCCGATTGAGTTCAAATGCAAATGGAGATTGAAATTGATGATCATAAGCATAATTCAACAATGCGTGAATCAAACCAGTGAAGTTAAAGATCAAAAGGATGAAACACAAGGCAGAGAAGGGATGAAAAATGAAAATACAGATTGAAGAAAGGCACAGCAGTATAAATTCCAGTAAGTTACTTAGAAGGAAGTAACCAAGAAGGAAGTAACCAGAATCGCAGAAGGAAGTAACCAGCAGAAGGCTGAAGTAAAGTTCAAGAGATTTAATTAGCAAAATCAAGCTTAGTGTTAATCAAATGCATGGAGCTAAAATCCACAACTGACAACAGATTGGCATGTCAGTTTTTTACTGCTAGAGAATCAAATTACTGCATGTTGTCTATTTTTTGTTTTTGCAAATGTTAGTTTTAGTTATGCTAAAGACAAATGAAGTTGCTTTTATGTTTAGCCAAATTAGGAAAGGCTGCACTAGTCTAGTTTATTCATCAGTCCAAGTTTTTACTTTCCAGTTTTTAGAATCAAAGGTAACAGAACATGCAAGAGCTGATTATAAAGCTCCTCACCTTCATTTTCGGTTATGTTATGGATGTATGAAAAAAACCAGAAATCCATCAGTACAAAATTCCAGTTGAAGTTCCATTACTCTTGTTCTGTTTCTTTATTTTCAGTAGCAAGTTAGTAGTTGAGTAGCAGAAGTGATAAGAAGCATTAGTTAGTGTTATTTAGTTTTTACAAAACCAGAAGCTAGTTTCGTATGGAAAAAACAGAACTTCACTGTTCTATTCAAACACTATTCCTTTAATTACACACAAAACCAAACACCTTACATACACTGATTTGAGAGGGACGTAAGCTATAATCTAGGAGGAGCATCATACAATCTGATTACAAAACAGAGGAGACTGAAGTTCCAACATTTTCCAGCTAAAGGAGTCTTGCTGAACAGAGCACATCAAGTGTTCGATCATTTGCCACCAGTAGATTTCAAGCTCGACAGGTTGATAGCTGAAGGAGCTTTCTTCTATCCTTGGAGGGAGCACTTTCAAGATGTAGATCTGTTTGGCGGCAGAAGTAATGACTCACAGGTCGGTCAGCTGGGACTTTTGGGATGACCTAGATAGAGATGATGTATTTTCCCTGTATATATAGCAAATTGTACTAAGCTTTTGGAGTGATGTACAGACAGTAAACAGTGACAGTTGTGTAAATTTCGGATTTTGATGAAATGCAGTGAGGAAAATTTTAGTTTCAAAAAGTTCATGATTTTATATTGATGTTTATTATTATGATGCCATGTGAAGTACAGTAGTGATTGTTCGTAGCTCACCCTTATTGTAGAATATGTATCGGAATGACCTACGGGCATCCCGATGTCTACCCTGCGATAAGGGGGCGCTACATTTTCTTCTTAAGAGGACCTATTTCTTTCCATTTTAATTAGTTGTAACCCTTCTTGAGATCCTAAGAGTTATGGAAGTATTTATTTCACTTTGCACCTAAACTTACTATAGTCCTACCTCTTCTTGCTTTCGACTCCCTATTAGCATAAATTAACCATATATATCTTATTTGATGGTTCGTAAGTCCCAAAAAAATCGCCTTTTAGTAATAGGTGCCTCATAACATCCTCCATTATCTTGATATTCTCACTGTTGCTTATGTGCAATTTTATATGCTCCCAACTCTGAGATAAAAATCATTTGACAACTTATATTTCCTACCAATCTTGATAAGAAACGACTAACTAATCATTTTGAAATTAGCCTCAAATGCCTTTTGCTTCATTTTTTTTGTTTATTCATTTTTATTTTTAACTTAAGATTGAGTAACCATAAGTTGGTTATTGAGATGCTATTAAAACATACTACTAGTGCTAACCATGTATCTTGGACATTATCATACCTTTTAAACTCTGCCATAGCATCATCATCTATCTTATACAAGCCAAGGATTTCTTCCCATGTTAATCATAATCTCTTCCTTAAGAACTTCCATTATTTAATTTAGTGAGTCAAGATCCTCTTATTCTTCTAATACATATTGGATTTTCATATCCAACTTTTATAATTTTTACCATTTAAATTTTCACCTCTATTGAATTTTGTAACAATGTCTTTAGAAGTAGTGGCCATTCTCCTTAAACACATAATTTCCTAAATGACACATTTATTATTTGATTGCTATCATTTCTAATTAATTTGATGCAACTTTCAAAATAAAAACTTAATACATGACACATTTTTTATCTGAATTTTACCATTTCTAATTAATTTGATTTAAATTTCAAAATAAAAACTTTAATTGATTTCTTAATTACCTATAAAAACAAAAGTTCACTAAGTTTCCAATTATTATTCAAATAATAAATGTTCAACAACTAATTATTCTATTTAGATGTATATAAAACTAAAAGGAATTGAAATAACAATGCATTTCTATATACTATCCATATAATTAAAAATTGTACTAAACAACTAATGATTGTAGTAAAAGAAACTAATACTAATTAGTTATAACTAACATAATTTGCTAAACATTGAAGTACTCACCCTAAGCATTATACGGTGCTATCATCCTAATATTTTTTTAATGGTAAACCATTATGAAACATATTCCTAAATGCTTCTCCTTTTTTATACTCTATTAAGAAAAGTCGCATCAAAAGGAAATATGGTTCTTGATAATGAACATTCCATATCCTAGTCAATAATTCCCCCTCTAGAAGCAGTAGCATCTTAAAAAGTGCCCATATGAACTATTTATGATGACTAAAACCTCCATAGGTAGAATGAATGATGCATAAACGGTTATCACATGAGTCCTAAAGTCTTATCTAGTTAGCCTACGATAATCGTGCAATTGCCTCATTTAGCTAATGAATGTTATCTTGGTTTAAATATACGGGTTACTTTTAACCTTCTCATCCTTTATGACTCTTTCTTGAAATCAGCTCAAGAGATGAAACCATCATAATAACTATTCAAATAAATGTATTATTTACTTAAGGCTATGTTTAGTTGGACGTAAGGTTTTTAATATAATGAAATAGAATGGAATGGAATATAAATGAATGTAATATTAGCAAATTGTTGTTTGAGAGGGATGAAAGAGTTCATAATGTAATATAGTGGAATGTTGTTTGGAAGAAAGGTTTATAATGTAATATAGTGAAAAGTTGTTTATCATTTTACATTCCATCATAAACCTCCCAAATCGAAGGTTTCTCATTTTTCTTGTTTAGGATGGAATGAAATATATTATGAAACCTTCCTTTTCCATCTCATCTCATTCCATTCCATTATAAACCCTCCTCCTAAACAATAGAATAATATTTCATTCCATTAATAAACCCCTAACTAAACATAGCCTAAGTCAATTATCAAATAACATATTACTTGAACAAATGGCAATCAAACAAACTAAATATTTGACCATGAGAACTTGTCTAATAAATATATTATTGAAAAAGAGGGTTATCAAATAAACACATTATATGATGCATTATACAATCAAATAAACCAAATTATTTACTAATAAAATTATATAATAAAATTAATTCTTCAATATGGAAATGCGGAATTGATAAGGAGTATAATATTAAAAAACTAGTCATTAAATATTTTCGATGAATTTGATTAAATGACTCAATACATGTGATAAAATCTATAATAAAAATGAGCCCAGTCCACCAAATAGGTTAAGATAAAAAATGAATACAATTTTCTTTTGAATTGATTTATAATTTAAGATTATTTTCAATTCAGATCTTGGTTTATAAGTATTTTAAAATTGATAAACCCTAATTTTGTGGGCTTATTATAAATTGAATTATTCCTAATCCAAAATGTGAACAAACTAAATAAATTAGAATACCTTATTCCTATATGCAAATAGTTCTTATTATATTCTTAGAATGGTTACTTTAACCTAGCTAATTTCCATCTCCAGCATAACTTATTCTTGTTTTAATTAAGTTGATCTTATATTCAAACAGACCGTATTGATGGCTTGGAATAGTTCAACCTTGTAGCAGAATAAGACTTGCTCTAAATCTGGAGTACCTTAACCCTATTTCCAAAATGTTATTAGTAGTCATTAGCAATAAGGGTCCAACTGGGACAACGCACATAAGCCATTACTGATAGTTGTGCTGCTAATCACTACCAAACACAGTAGCCCGTCGACCATAGATCTTCATTGGCAAATGGTTTGCCAAGTCCACTGGTTCTCTATTTTTGATTGGATCTATTTTTGAGGACCAAAACTCATTATTTCAAAATTCAAAGTTCCCATGAACCAAAAAACATGTTGTCTCTACACAAAACAAAAATCCGTCTTAATACACGTTCATCCCAATATTGTTTTTTCTTTTGTTTTTATGTTCAGATTTCTACCTCGTTTCAATTTCGCAGGAAGTTTGTTCAAAGTTCCGATACAAAAACATGCTTTCTATGTTGGCAAGGGTTTTGGCTTTTAAAAAATGAATATGCATATTCACTTTTTAGTTTTTACAAGATACATCTAACGATCACCATGGCGAAAGTCCAAAAGACTCGTTACTCACTTCGTTCAATGAAAATTCTTGCCTAGTAAGGCATGGACACACCATGTTCATCCATCCTTTCCCAAATTTATCAATTTGTTGGTTTTCTAGATTTTCAAAATCCCTAAAACACAAAACACATCTTGTTAGTATGTGCAAAACAGTGCAATTATGATTTAACAAAATAACTATCTTAAATTTTAAGTTGATTAACTATAAAAATCAATTCCTTAACAATTTAAAGATAATCAAATAATCATCGTTCTCTTATTAAAGTTTCAAGAATAAAAACTATAATCAAATCCATCAAATAAAATTTAAGTTTTAATCATCTATATGCATCACTAAAAATAAATCACTGAAGAATTTGACCTTTGCCTTTTTTTCCTTTAGCGGATAAAATACTATTAGATAGGAAGATTGTCATTAAGGTTGTTAAGTTCTATTTATAGAGAGCTCTAAAATGTACACAACAACAAATTGATAAAGATAAGTAATTTTGGTAAAGAGAAGCAATAATATTTTTTCACAACGACCCTATATTGCAAACAAGATTTTAGATAAAGTTTAGAAGTTTACAAATAATTGGACTTTCCCTTCAAATTTCAAAAGACACGTAACATCATCCTTCTTTACCATAACTACTCATCTATTATATATACAAATTTTTTCTCAAATTATTAGAAATAAGATAATTATTACAATTTTTGGGTTTGGTAGTTTGAAAGAACATTTTATTCTATAATTTGAATTTGGAAGAAATTAGTAATTCTTTAAAATTGAAAGTATTATAATCGTTTATCGTAAATTCTTTATATGATTTAAGGATCCCTAGGTCTATAGTTCACATATTCTTCCCATGAGTTAAAGATCCTCTGTTATACAAAAATAACGAGGTTGACATGGCATATTCTCATTAGTGAATAAAAAATTATATTAGATCAATTGATTCAACTGGGTTAATTAGGAACTTACCAATTGGCCGGTTTGGTTATATATAAAAATTGTTAATATCTAGAAAGGGTTGCTTAAAATGTAAACTTATATGTTTTATTAAACCTTTTCAAATAAAAATTGTCTAGCAAAATTTGAGAGTTCCTATTTTAACTATAAATTGAGACTTCCTATTTTAAAGAACCTCTTCTTCTTCTTCTTCCTCGTCATCTTTCTCCCTTTATGATTTAAGCAAGACTTATTTACACTCCTTAGAAAAGTTATTCTTTTTCTATCTTCTCTTTATTATTTAAACATATGAATTTTAACTCTCGTCGTTAAAAGTTTGAAGATAATGAGAGTTCATTCACCTTTTTCTTGATCGCTTTTCTTCTCTTTCAATTTTCTTCAAATATTTTTGTTGATAGTTTAAAATAAATTAATCCATATGACACAAAAGGGCATGAATTTAGCTAAAAAATGGAAGCCTAATGAATGTTTAGCTAGAAAATTCGTGAATAATGAAAAATTAGGGATGTAGGAAGAAATATGCTAAATCTGTGAAAGTTTAGGACATGAAGGTTAAGAAAATAATGGAAGGTGGTTAACAAAAACATGGCTAAGTGGGTTGGAAGTTAAGAAGTTACTTAAGACTGAAGTTCAGAACATGAAAGTTAAGAAGATAGTGGCAAATAGTTAGCTAAAATATAGGGAAGTGAGTAGTTACAACAAAAAGCTACTTAAGGGTGAGAAGACTATAAATTCACCATCACTACGAGAAAAGAAAAAATAACTCCTAGACCATAGTAGAACAAAAATCACTCTCTAGAGAAATCAATCAACCTACTAGAAAGAATCCAAAATCACTGCAAGATATTGACATTGTTTGCATTAAAAAAATTCCAGAATTGAAGTCTACACAACCTTCATGGCCAACATAATCAAAATATTAATAGAGAAGTTGACAAACTTTTTGCTGCTCTGATACAATTTCTTGTGCATAATTCGCCTATTTTAGCATAGCAAATCTTTGAGGGACGCGAGGGGCATCCTTCTCCTATCACATTGGAAGTTAAATAATGCAGTTGCCTTCTAGCTACCTTCTCTGTAGATGAAAGATTCGTCCCTCTGCACAAAAGAGAGTATATCCTTATGGTTCCTCCTCACTTTAATCTTGGTAATGGTCGACATACAATCAGGCCTTAAGATCTTAATAAAGCATTTGTTACACCTTTTATAACTTATATTTAGCTAATGTAATAGCTATTTAGGTGTCGTTATGTTTTTGCCTTTTCAGTGATTTGAATTCCTCTTTAATCTTCTATATCTTCCTTATATAAATGAAGGAATTATGCTTATAAAAATGGTGAGACATCCCTTTAAGATCACACTTTCAAATTCAGGGTCATTAGTCAGATAATTGTTAAACCTAAAAAGAAAGTACTTGGTCCTTGTCAAATTAAAACCATTGATGACTATTGGGGAACGATCAAAGAATAGGGCATTCCCAAACGTTGTAACACTTTTGAGAAAATTGTTTCAGCTAAAGATTGCTCACCATGGCTTTACCAAGTTTCTTATTTATAAACCATCTTCCTTGCTACTTATTGCTCCATATATAAAAATACATTGACATTTTTAAATCACTAATACCAAGATTAGATGTGAAATTATACATGTCTTGCTTATGATTCCTTAATGAACAATTCCCCTTAATTTCTAAAGGATAAAGTGTGCTATTGAAATCACCAAGTACTATCGTTGGAGCTTGTATATGAGCCTCATTCTCTTCCAAGTTATGCTATAAGGAAGCCATATGAAAATTTGAGTTAAGGCCGTAAATAAAGGATATATGAATGTAAGTTCTTACCTGAGTCAATTTCATGTCTACGTATAGGATTTGGACTGTGATTGTAGAGTTCATAATCCTCATTGTATTAGGGTTAAAGGAAACAACAATTCTACCATATTACTGAGCATGATGATTAGAAATATGGGCCATATGGGATGTAGAAAATTAGTGTTACTAGTCCCATTATGTCTTTGTTTGGTTTCCATAGGTCGCTAAGACTGGGAACAAATTAAGATGGGAAAGGAAAAGCCATTATAAAGAAGCATAAGTCTTCACTTTCTTCGTTTGCTCACCATGCTCAATGCACATTACAAAAGCATAAAAATGTGCTTTTCGAGCACCTTTTTATCAAAGGGGATGCTGAACTGAATAAAGATTGACTCAATCCACGATCAATTTTGAAAGATCGGATAAGTTGTTGGTTATTGGGGTTATTTAAACACCTTTTGTTCCAACATAATAAACTCGTATTAAGACTTGGAAGACGTTAAGGATATCACCTAGTTCCTCCTTTTTGATTTCCTCCTAATCTTGGTCTTAAACCCATCTAAGAGCTCAAGTTAGAAACACCAATTGTAGGAGGATTCAACTTCCTTAGCATTCATGGTAGTGTCACCCAATTCTGAAGGACCAAAAATAACTTATGCATACATAATATTCAATGCTTCTTTAGTGTAATATTCCAGTAGTAACAAAACATATTGAGAGTGCTCCAATATTACAATATTAGGATTAGAACTTCCCTCATTCATAAGCCATTTTAGTTGAGGAGAACGTTAATGATTGCTAGTTACTTTTAGGTTAGAAGTAAAAAATTGTTAGTAGCATTGTCTAGGGCTATTAATTTATAGTAATCTCCATTAGTGAAGCTCCTCCTGTAGGTCTCTATGCTTTGCTAACACGATATGCAAGAGGTCGCCATTGGCAAGAAACCAACAGTTCATCTTGAAGTAGCTTATCAAAATCATTTAATTGCATAAAAGGAATAGCATCTGAAGGCTCTTTCTCTATATCAACCACAACACAAGTTCAAAATAATTTATTCGTCCATAGCAACTGGTTTCCTAATACAGTTAGTTAAGTGACTAAATCCAATATTTGTCTAACATTTTAAAAGAATAATATGCAAATTAACCTAAGAAGGAACTTGCATACATTTGATATCCAGGAGCCAAATTCCTAGTTGTTAAAGTTGGAGACATAGTGGCAGATTATTGAAATGCTAAGGTCTATGATCAAGTATCTTTTGTGTACTAAAAGTGGAGTAGAATTTAAAGGCAAATAAGCCATCATCTATAAGGAGCACATCCTTTAATCTTGAGGCATTCCATTGTTTGTGTGCCTAAGCTGTTAAGGGTAGAAATGATGGCCTTCCTACTTTCATCATTTATTAAAATCATAAAAATTGGTTTTAGTTTTCTGTTTTTATTACTCTCTTAATCTGGTTTCATTATTAACTAATATATGCTATTTTATTGTTTAATATTAATTATTAATTAGAATTATGACTAATATAATTTAACTATTTAATTTATTTTAATATATTTTTATAACTATTTTAATTTTAAATAAATTTTTTGGATAGTAAAAATATATAATAATTTGATAATTATATAATAAATATATTTAAAATTTAAAATATCTTAACACTGTATAAATTTTAAAATAAGTTTTATGAAATAGATTTTAAAATATAAAATATATGAAATATTAATGTTAATAATTAAAATATAAATAAATATTAATTTAAAATAAAATTTTGGATTTTATAATAATTTAATTATTAATATTTGTGTAATAAATATTTTTTAAGAGGTTAAATAAAACTATTTATTTATTAATTTATCTAAAAATTTTACTTTTTTAATTGCCACCAATAATAAAAGTGAACCTACATTAATATTAACAATCAAATAAATTTTTGTTTCTTATAAAATAAACCAAAATCAAGAGATAAAAACTAAAACTAACAACAAAAAATGGAAGTGAAAATGAAGAAGACCATCGAAAAATTTGACATCTACATCTAATATTGACAATGGTTCAAGAAAAAAAGGTAGACAATTAGTATTTACAGGATCCAAAACTGTAGCATCTATCTTACGAAAGGAGAAGAGGGTGGTGAGTGAATGTTCATATTTAATTTTGGTTTTTCATCAACTTTTTAATAAACCATAAACATTTATGTCTATATAGGCCACCCAAGGATATGGAGTAACATTTGAAGAAGTTACTGGGAACAATTATTTTATGGTATATTACCAAATTACAAAATTTGGCAAATTATTTGTTATTTATTCCTAATTGGTCATAATATATTAATTCCATTATGGTTTAATTAATTACTAATTAAACTGGCTCACTTACTTATTGTTGCCTTACAATTGAGAATTTGGTTTTTATTAACTTTCTTTTGATTTTTATTTCTTTTGTTGGGTAATGGGAAAGAAGTGACGCAGATAAAGATACTTTTTTATTTGATCCATTTGACTGGAGTGCACTACATTAGCTGGAATGCCCTGGAACAATTATGTATGACTTTTTCAAATATAATTTTGAGCTATGTTCAAGAACCGTGGGACCCTTCTTTTTCTTTTGTTTCTCAAACTGTGAATGACGATATGGTTTCATCATTCTCTATTTTCAAATTCCAATAAAATCATTTCAACCAAAACATGTAATCGCATAAGAAATTGTTGGCACGCTAACTATATCTAATTAGGCTTGTAGGTAATAGTAATTTAATCTAATCAATTCTTTGTGACTTTAAAACACTTTGTATAATTGAATCTTTATAATATTAGTTATTTTCAACTTTCATGTGAATTTTAGTTTGTTTGATCAATTGATTTCCTCCAAATTTCAACTTTTAATGGCATTGAATTGTGGAAACAACTTCCAAAGAAAGAAAAAGTTGCAAAGGCATAACTAGTAAAGTTAAATTATAGGTCACACACTGTCACGACCCGGTACCACATCGGATCCATGACAACCGCTGCATAATCGGGTTTAAGGACACTCAGAGTATCCTTAATTCAACTATGCAAGGCTAACTGAAAATCTATTCTTTCTTTTCTTTTCTTTTTTTGAAAAATTTGGGCATCATAACGGCTGTGCTTTAAAAATCTCAAAAGCTACAAACACTTTTAATCACACTTCTATATTTACATCCAACCACAACTTCAGGACTTTAAAGTTCACTCAAGGCAATCTCAACTCCAAGAAGTCTCAACTCAATGCAATTTCAACAACAATATCAAAAGTTAATACATAAAATCTTTTATAAAATATAAGGCAATCAAAAGTTAACTTAAAAAATCATAAAGTGTATCTACATAAATGTAGTTCATGAGCCACTAGACAATAAAAGAACAAAATAGGAGACTACCCATGTGCAGTAATACCCTGAAACTCCCAAAGACCATACGATCCACTCAGAGCTTCAAACTCACTAAATTAACCTGCATGGTTGGAAAGCGGAGGAGGGTTAGTACACTAGGTACTAAGCGAGTAGGAAAAACATAGATTGCGAATAGAATTCAATACACACCAAGACGATATGAATAATCTTATAAAATAAACATACAACACTCAGAAAACACATAGGCCCAGCCTACGACTCAACGTATACTGGTTAGGAGCCATATAGGCCTAATCTATTAGCTCACTCATCCGGTGAACATAGGCCTCAATTTCAATACGCAAAAGCATAAAAACATCATATGTATCCATCAAATCTCGATAGGAAATTCAATATCAGGATAAGCCAAAACAATCATGTGTGACACCATTAGTTGGCCAAACTAATGTGCACACTCACCAATACTCGGTGTTGGCTCGACTTTCATCCGTGGTGAGTCCAGACTACAGTCGACAAGAGCGTTACAATTAACAGTGGCAGTGTAATCCTTGAGTCCCTCGAAAGCAAATGGAAACTTGTCTAAAGCATCATGCTCTGTCAAAGTGATGGCTCCAAGAACAGTAACATGTGGCTCAAACAAACTTCTCATCAAAGAAACTTCAAGAGAAAGTTCACAGTGAACTAACCATATGAGTGCTTGTAGAAATATATATGTAAAAAATATGAGTTGTATTGTTCAAGATGGGTTTGCTAAAGACGATACTAAAGAAATAAGGATACGTTGTTTTTGTTCCAAAAAAATCTGTTGTGAAAATTCAGAGAAACGTTACTTTTTGGTTTCCGTAAAACTGTTGTAGTTTTTTTTATTTTTAAAAACAAGAAATTGTAGCATAGTTAAACAAAGACGTTTTACTTACTTGTTTCTCTGTTTACAAAAATAACAACAAAAAACATAAACAAACAACCCCTAAAGACCTCTTTTTTGCACAATACTAGAATTATAACAGCAATTTTAGATATTGCATATATAAGATTTAAGGGTTAATTACAAAAAAAGCTCGTCAATTTTTCAATTATAACCTGAAGTTTAAAAAGTTGCAATAAAATACCCAAATTTTTAATTTTTTTCAATTCTAACCCAAATTTCAAAAAGTAGCAACAAAATACTCAAACTTTTAATTTTTTCCAACTTTAGCCCAACGTTAATGTTTCCATTAAGTTTGCTGACATGACTTGTCACGCATTTTAGAAACCTTAGCTATTAATACACATCAGTCAAAATTAACGCAACAAATAAAGATTAATGAAACAATGTCGTTGTTTAAAAATGAACTAAATCAGATTACATAGCCCCGACGACCTTACTCTTTAATTTTAGTTTTTTCCTTCATTTTTAGTTTGTTCTCTTGACACCCTCATCCTTTGATTTTCAGATTACGTAGCTCTAACGTCCTTACACTAAGGACATCAGGAGAACGAACTAAAAACGAAGAACTTACTGGTACAGTACAAGAGTAGTTTAGGGCATCAAAAGAACAAAACAGAAAACAAAGGGCTAAGGGAAAATAACAAATAACGTCAGGTTAGAATTGAAATAATTGAAAATTTAAACATTTTATTACTATTTTTTAAAGTTCGGGCTATAACTAAAAATTGACGAAAGTTTGGACTTTTTTTGGTAATTAATCCTAAGATTTAATTGCAACCATTTTTTAAAAATTTTGTTATCTTTTCTTATACATAGTTACAAATTATTATTATCATTATTTTTTAATATTATTAAAGGCAATAATTTAAAAACTGTTACATTATATTAATTTTAGATGCCCCAAGCTCTTTTTGCTTTAGTGAGAATTGATTAAGTGAACACACAAGAACTTGTAAGTTGAATCGTATTAGGAACAAATACAATAACTGCACATGCTTTCTATATGCGTCTATGATGGTGGAGAATTCTGTACTTCTTACCAACTAAAATTACTGGATCATCATCGGAAGCAAGAGAGTTCATGAATTCTATTATAATCAGAAAGGGATTCCAGTTCATGTAGTTGTTTCGAATTGACCCCAGAAGCACCAAGGTCTAGAGCATGGACACGGTGGCCGGAAAGTTGGGCAATGGTCATAAGTGTGTACCAACACCAATCTCCATGGCCCCAGCTCCATGGATTTGACCAACTGAATGAGAAAATCGTGGACATTAATATTAATAATAATAACATATTTTATGTTCTCAATTCACAAAACAACTGTTCTGTATAAGGATACAAGGGCATTGCCGTAATACTTGAATTACGAGTTGGTGTAACTATGTCGATTAATAAACTCAAATATCAAGGAGACATATTAACTATTTTCCAAATTTGGAAATATTGAGATTTGGGGATTGCATTTACATTAAATATTTTTTAAATTATGAGAAATCAGTTTACCTAAACTTATATAAACAAAAGAGGACAATTATTTATTAAATTCAGAATTTTGAATACTAGTGAGAATTTTTTGTTTCCATTTATTTTTGTTTCTCTATCCTAAATTATTGTGAAACAGATGTAGGATATTTCTTTTAACCATACAGTCGTATCTTACTTATTACCAAGAAGATATAAAAGCATGACTGAGAAAAACATACGAAGGAAAGACTAATTTCACCCTATCATCTATTGGCTGGCAATATCCAGCAAGCATTGGCAAAGTTCGTTTGACTGATCACAGTCATCTTCTTGACAACAAGTGAACACGAGGAGAAGACATGATTGAAGAGAATTAGGACACTTGCCTCAGGTTGGCACTTGGTGTAAAGCACGTTTGCTAAGTATCCTGGCCCAACAAGCCATGAAATTGGAGAGCTTTCAGGGTTTTGGCCTGGGACTACCTCGCAATCGAGTGGTGAGTCTCCATTTCTTCTCATGATGTGACGTACGTGTATGAATTGAACATGTTGAAAAGTTTGTTAGAACTGAAACTACCATCTTATTCATAAACTTACTTCGTGTAAAAGAGTTGCCGGTGGGTTCATACAGCTGGGCATAAAGGCTGTGACAAAGACAGCTACCAAGATTTTCTCAGGAAATTTCTGCTTGGCCAGATAGACACTGAAGCCACCAAGGCTATGTCCAACCAAGATCACCTTCTCGTCTTCTGTTAGAGAGGCCATGAACTCCATTAATGGCTGAAGATACTCACTAATGGAGGTAATCTCATGTAGTTGTTTAGGATTGATACCACTGCCACCAAGATACAAAGCTGTGACTTGGTGAGCAATGGCAGCACCAAGCACCAAGCACTGTGGCAAGATCGATGTACCAAAACAAAATGTTTCTTAGTCTCCATTTCTAGGAAGTATTAGCCATAGGTACACAAGGTTTTGCTTGTTTCTAAACGCGGTTTATAAAGAACTTGAATTACCATACAACATAAAAATTAAAAAAATAAAGATGCAACTCGAAAAATCCGCCATTGCTTCTTTACAGCTTTTCATTTCATGAAATGGTCATTGTCCTTTGTCTTTGTCGCCAATAAATAGCGAGTTTAACTAGTTCGGATGTTAAAATGCACATAAATGGAGTTGTAAGAGGTTAGCCAATGGTAAGAGGTTGTCTGTAGAGAGTATTACTGTATCCGGATTCCATCAAGCCTAACGTGATTATTATTAACAAAAACGTTGTCCACAAATCGAAGTATGACCAGATTCCATTAGGAATAAGACAAAACTGAGACTTGCATTTTGGAAATGAAACGAAGCGGCAATAAGCAGATAAGAACAATCTTTCCTTCTCATATTACAAACATATTTTCCCAATAATAGCAATCTAAGACTACAGATTTGTGCTCCATCCAAAGAAAATGTTATCCCGCAAATATATACTTGTCATCAACAGCATTTAGTATATGTGGCTTCAGCTGAGGCTGTTGTGTTTATATGTAACGAGCGAGTTAAGCATTACAAAAAATAAAATGTCAACGAGATAAGACAGAAATGGATAATAATGAACCCAAGTATAATTACATTTGGAGCCATTTAAGTAGTCAACAGCATAACCAATTCATTCGCCTCAAACCTATCGCTGTTCACGTTCACAGCCACCAAACCACAACGGTGGTGCTTTAGACGGCAGTATTAAACCCTTTCTACAATGTCCACCCACTATTATAATCAGCCAAGTATTGTTGGATTTCCTGAATGTAGCATCCGCTTCAGCATGTCCATCCCAAAGGCGGATTCCGAGGAACTGAGCAATGGCAGTACAGTCAAATCATGAGACTTTTCAAAACTTCCTCAGTTAACTTAATTCCATGAAACCCTATTAAGCACTAATTGAATAAAATAACACGTTTCCTACGATAATATTTTTTAAAAAAAATGCCACCTTGCTGACTCGAAGCATGAAGAATAGAAGATGGTTTGGCTAGTGCTCAAGGTTGTTATGTTATAACAGGCTGCCCTCATTACAATCACTTGCCTGACCTATACATATGAAGGTTTGTCCTGATTTTAGTTAACAGATGAAGTCAAGTCTAGCCTACTTCACAGACTGGGGACTTTAATCACAACAATTAATTGCATGAAAAAAAGTTTAGTTAAACGCAGAAAACATAGCAATCGGTGTTACACTATGATAAAACATAGCAATTGGTTACACAGACTCCCACAGCAAAATCAGAAAGCTTATGACATGATACAATTGCATGCACCAAAAAAACATAAACTTTCTATGCTACAACTATAGCATGAAACGATAATCTATTAAAAGAAAGAAAAAAAAAACATGGAAATTAGAGCCAATGTAGGTATCGAGACACCCATAATCAGAGTATAAAGCAACTATGACGTCAGAATGTCAAGAAATCTATTCTGTGTTGCTCACTTAAACGAGTTCAGATAGGCAAAAAGATGCATTAAATTATTCAGAGTTCTAAATTGCCAAGATCAGAAATTAAGGCAGAATGGTAAATGGTTCAAGAGAAGCAATCCTCAAGTATTCACCCATAATCTTGAATGACCAACAATGAAATGAATCTACTTGAAAACATTGATAACAGAGATAATGATAACCACTTATGCTCAAGCATGATGACATACCAAGAAATCTTAAGACACAAAAGGTTGAAAACAGGTCAGATTAAAGAAAAAAAAGTTCGACACCAGGACTATATTATTAACTTAAGCCCAGCTAGAAAGTAGAAACTATAGAATAAGAACAGAAGTAAGCAGCTTGTGAGGATAAAAGGAAAATAAAACACAGCTGACCTAGGGATTGTAATTTCATAGGGGAAGTAGATGACCCCTTCTGATATGGGTGGAACATGATCCTTTTTCTCGTTAACAAATTTAATGATTTGGAATAAGACCTCACGAAGAGATGCTTCAAGTGCTGCCCTGCGAACACTCCTCTCCTCAGATGCCCTTTCTACATTCACGAGTAGAAGGATGAAATAAAGAAAAGGCTTAAGGATTGAACTTCAACAAATCATCAAATCAACCAAATAACATGAAGGTACCTCCAGGGTCAACTACTACTTTCGAATGATGAGACTTTCCAGGGTGAGCCTTCGGATGTTGAGTTACACTCAAATTGATGTACCAGTTTTCCCAAAATAATCTTTCAGTTTTGTTGGTGAACCATGACTCTTTTTTACTTTTCAGTTCATAAAAAGAAAGACATATCTGCGCCATTAATTTGAAAATCAATAAGCAAATTTAATATTGTACAAAGACAACAAATTGCTATCAGTAGTAAAAGCAGAGCAGATGTTCTACGAAAATGATGCTCATGACAAAGCATGAGACATACATTATGCAGAGAAATAAAGTTTCCGTGATTAACTCTTAAAATGATGCATATGATGACTTAAGGCCTGAAACGCAAACAAGGTTCCAATTTATCATATTCCATGTACTTCAGATAAATATTTCTCATGATTTTAGCACCTAATAGGATTATACATGATAAACCCAAAGCTGTGAGAGATTGGTGGGAAAATAAACCAAAGCATTGGGACGTTCTTAAAGAACGCTACAAAGAATCGACCTGACTCTTCTTATTTGGGTGTTTGTCTACCCAACTTATGAATTGCTCAATCTTCTCATCTATTTTCTTTTCAAGTTCGGCATCCCCGCATTGCACCTAAAAAAAACAGAGCAGTGTGAAAATACAAACATCAAAAGCTTCCATCATCTTAAAATGCCAGTCCTTAAATGTCGAGAAAGAAATGACTACAAAGACCAAATAACAAATAACTACTTTTTCTTTTTCTGGAGACAAAGTCCACCATTTTTTCCGCACTAGTCCTTCTCCCAAGCTTTTTACTTTCAACAAATTCATTACCAAAAACTATAAAGCGTCAAGTCCTGGAACTATATCTGCGCAAGATGAGATGGGAAATTAGAGTCACTTACGTATGTAATGTCAAAGAGTTCCAAGTCAACGTCTTTAGGGCGGACAAGACCTAACGCTCGATGAAACACAATCGTGTGTAATATGCCTGCACATAATTCAGACATTAAACTAAAAGCACAAACACGAAAAAGTAACTCAAGAAATCACTAGTTCACTGAGTCTCAGGCCAGAAATCGATTCACTTAACATTGCTTTGCAGAAGTAAAAGGTAGTCCATATTAAAACGCGACAATTGGTACAATTAAAAGGCGACAAGAACAGCACTTACAACGTAGAACTTCCCGTATCTCAAAGTGCTCCACTTCCTACATACATTTTGAACAGTCCAACCAAGTCATATAAACAAAAAGGAGAAAAAGAGTAGACCCGCAAAAATTCGTGATCGGACCTCCGATCAGGGAAATTACTCTGTACTTAAGATACAATTACCAGTTCTTTGAGTTGACAGACTTCGCAGTTCATGGCGGCAGGCAAAGTAGAAAACCCGTCAAACCCAGAGGTCTTGGAAGATGAAATCGTAAAGTTGGTGGTGAACCGCGGTTGGATACGGAATGAGTATCTGGCCGGTGGAGGATGGTCGTAATCGATGATGTGTTGTGGAGTGGCGTGTTGTACTGAATCTCTGCTCCTGATTGCAACTTCTGCACGCGTCACTCAGTTTACGGTTCTCCGAAATACCACTTTTGCCCAGGTCTCACTCAGGTTGGACTTTTTGTATCTTGGGCTTGACCCAACAAGGACTAGAGAATTGGGCCCATGTATTTCAGAATTATATCGTCTTCAATGCCACTAACCATCTAGCGACACTACATCTATATTTTGTATATTAATTTAATAAATCGTAGAAATAAATAGGAAAGGTATTCCATTTTCAATCCTCTAGCTTTAAAGATTGTAGATTTATTTATCCATGTCAGGAGCAGATTGCATAAAACGACTATAAGTGAAACAAGTAATTGGAGAATTTTGCTCAAATTGTATTGCTGAAAAAGTCACATGATTTATACTACTTACAAGCTACAATCTTGGCCTATAATTGTGCTAATTCTTACAGCTATATAATTACAATATGTAACGACAATTATGCTAATTCTTACAGCTAGATGATTACAACGTATAACCATAATTGGAAGTCAACTGATTGTGTGCGATAGTTAAGGGATCTTGAATCCCAAGTATCCTGCTGTCCCTGATAGCCCCCCTCAAGCAAGAGAGCTTCTTGGAAGGACTCGAAGCTTGCTTTTTAGCTCCAAAAATCGCACAGAGGACAACGGTTTGGTAAAAATGTCTGCAATTTGATCCTTAGTGGAGATATGTTTGACGGTGAGAACCCCCTTGCTGCATTGTTCACGTACGAAATGATAATCACACTCAATATGTTTTGTCCTTGCTTTAAAGACTGGATTAAGAGATAAAAATGCTGCCCCCATGTTATCACACCAAATCGTGATTGGGTGAGGGATGGTGTGACCAAGTTCCTTCAATAGAGACTTTAACCATAAGATTTCTGCTGCAGCATTGGCCACTGAGCGATACTCTGCCTCTGTAGATGAACGAGCAACTGTTTGTTGCTTCTTAGAACACCAAGCAATGAGATTTTGTCCCAAATAGGCAGCAAAACCGCTGGTTGATCTTCTGTCCGCATGATCGCCAGCCCAATCTGCATCTGTGAACACTTGCAGGTTGGTGGTGGAGCTAGGAACAATTAGAAGACCTTGTGAAATCGTATCTTTGACGTAGCGAAGGACTCTCTTACAAGCCTGCCAATGTATGTCTGTTGGAGAAGCCATGAACTGGCTTAGCTTGTTGACGGCATACGTAAGGTCTGGACGAGTTAAACAGGCGTATTGAAGAGCTCCTATTGTCCTCCTGTAAATGTATGGATCAGATAAGGGGTCACCATCAGTCGGCTTGAACTGTGCAGTTGCAGGTAGTGGAGTTTTGACAGGTTTGGCACCTTCCATCTGCGTTATCTTAAGCAAATCAGAAAGATACTTCTCCTGAGTTAGAAGCAAGCCATTACCCCGCGTTTGAACTTCAATTCCAAGAAAATACTTTAGAGTGCCCAAGTCTCGAAGCTCAAATTCGGAAGAGAGCTTCTGAACAACGTTGTTGATGATAGTGGTGCTGCTGCCAGTTAAGACGATGTCATCAACGTATAAGAGTAAGTAGACCACATGCTTTTGCACGTGTAAAATGAACAATGAAGGATCAGTATGAGACATGATAAACCCGTGATGCACAAGATAAGAGCTAAGACGAGTGTACCAAGCCCTGGGGGCCTGTTTTAAACCATACAAGGACTTGCGAAGCCGGCAAACATAATCTGGATGGTCAGCATCAATAAAACCTTGTGGCTGGTGCATGTATACTTCTTCATCCAATGTACCATTGAGAAAAGCATTGGATATGTCAAGTTGTTGTAAATGCCAATGATTGGATACCGCAATAGATAAGATGAGCCTGATCGTTGTGGACTTAACCACAGGTGAAAATGTGGCTGAATAGTCGATTCCCTCCTGCTGCGTATAGCCCTTAGCCACCAAACGAGCTTTAAAACGTTCAATACTACCATCCGGTTGATATTTGATGCGATATACCCATTTGTTGCCCACAATGTTGCCGTGCATAGGTTTAGGAACCAAATCCCATGTCCCATGTTTTAGTAAGGCTGAAATTTCACTGCTCATGGCTTCTCTCTAGGACTTGTGCTTCATAGCTTGTGAGAAAGAAGTAGGCTCAAATGCTATGACATTGTCACTGATGGGGGCCATCACTGCTGTATTGAGAAGCTTCTTTTTGGGATTTGGTCTCAAAATCATTGGATGATCATGTTGCCTAGCGGCAGGCGGGGCACTCACAGGGGCTTCAGCTGGACTGTCTGTAATAGCATGTGCAGGTTGTACTGAGTCGATATTTGGACAGGAAGAGGTTGCTGGTGAGGTATTGTCTGAAGGTGTCGTGGTTCTTGAGCTAGTGAGATCAGGTGTGCGTTGTTGAGGAGAGACAGAGCTAGAAGACCTCTGTGGATGGACAGGAGTAGTTGGACTGCCAGGAGGTCTAGATGGCAAATGAGACAATGCAGTAGGAACTGGTACAGTTGAAAGAGTGAGCCAAGGACTATAATTGGTGGTGGCGTCTGGTGCAGGTCCTAAAATAGAATGCTTCGAAGCCACTGCATCTTGATACAAGAATTTTGTTTCATCCAGCTTATAATGCCTGCAAATGTAAGTTCTGCTCGTGGAGGGATCAAAACAAATGGCTCCTACATGATCAACTGCATTGCCAAGATAAACACAAGGAGTACTTCGAAAAGAAAACTTGTGTGCGTTATAAGGCCGAAGCAAGGGATATATAGTGCAACCAAAGATCTTGAAATTACTGTAATCAGGTTTGTCTCCAAAGAGTTTCTCAAATGGAGAGATATTATGAAGAACAACAGATGGTAAACGATTAATGATGTGAATGGCAGACGCAAAAGCATAAGTCCAAAACTTCAACGGAGCGTGGGAATGTGCCAAAAGAGATAAACCAGTATCAACCACATGTCTAATCTTTCTTTCCACCGTGCCATTTTGTTCATGGGTGTGAGCACATACAAGTCGATGTAAAATGCCAGAATTTTTTAGAAAAGTGTTGACATTCCTAAATTCACCCCCCCAATCAGACTGAAAAGCTTTGATTTTGGTTTGAAATTGGCGTTCAATCATAGCAACAAACTGACATATGATAGCAAACACATCACTTTTAAGCTTAAGAGGATATATCCATGCAAACCTTGAAAAATCGTCAACTAAGATGAGAAAATATCTGTCACCAGACAAGGAAGTCATAGGAGCTGGACCCCATACATCACCATGAACCAAATCAAACTTATTCTTTGTAATAGTTCCAGTAGCAGGTAAGGGAATCCTACTAAGTTTACCAAGACAACAAGACGCACAAACTGGAGGTGGAACATCCTTTATTGAACAAGGCAAATCAAAATTTTTAACAAGTTTGGACACTGTCCCATAATTTGCATGACCAAGTCTTGCATGCCAATCCTTCAAGCTGAGCTTTTCTGCCATAAACGCTTTAGGTTGTGGGTGTAGAGATTTCAATTGAAGACCAGAAATCTTGTAAACGCCATCTTCAGCAGGCCCCTTTAGTAAAAGCTTCTTTGTTATCTGATCTTTCACAAGAAAGTGAGAATCATAGAACTTAAAATAACACTTGTTATCCTTAGCAATTTTATTGACAGAGAGCAATTGGTTTTGTAAAGATGGGACATGAAGAATCTTATTCAGAACCAGTGGTTTATGCTGTGTCAATAATGCAGACTGTCCAGTATGTTTGATGGAAATACCTGAGCCATTACCAATGATTACATTATCCTGTCCTTTGTATTCCTCAGAGATTCCAAGATTGGCCAAGTCTGGTGTCATATGGTGACTGGCAGCAGAATCAGCATACCAATCATTTGATCTGCTAGAGAAAGAACTCATTGCGATATTAGCACTTGGATTATCTGAACTCTTGTCATATCTTTTTCTGCAGGTGTTTGCTTGATGGTTGTTCATGTTGCAGATCTGACAGGGATTGGAAAACCATTTCTTACCAGATTTGTGGGTATTGTTGCCATTGTAGTTTCCTTTTCTGTTGCTGTTGTGGAATTTGTTGGTATTATGTTTCGGTTGAGATGATCCCTGATATGCAATATTGGCTACTGCAGGGACAGATTTCCTGGAACTTTGCAGAAGAATTTCATGTGAAATTAAAGCTCCAGATAATTCAGAAAAACTTACTTCATCCTTTTTATAGGACATGGCAGCAAGGATTGGGTGATAATCTGCAGGTAGGAGTCGGAAAATGTTTGCATTGAACTCAGCTGTTCCAAGCGGAAATCCTGTTGCTGCTAATTCGTCTTTGATTGATTTGGCTTCTTTGAGGAGTTGAGCCATAGACTTGTCTTCTGCTGTCAAGTTTTGCAAGGCCATATGAAGTTGAACTTGCCTAGCACTGGATCCTGCACTGAAAGCTTGTCGAAGAGCATTCCAAACATCAAAGGCTGATTCTTGATCAACCACATAAGGGAATACCTCCTCCGTCAACGAGGAAAGAATCCAACCAACTAAAAGTTGGTCTTGATAAACCCAATTGTGAAATTCTGGGTTAGGAACGACAGCATTTGTTTCTTGATCAAGAATAGTGTGTGCAGGGGCTTCAGTGCCATCAATATGAGAAGTGAGGTTGTAACACTTTAGGATGGGATTGAATTGGGTCTTCCATATTAAGTAGTTTGTGGGTTTGAGTTTAATAGCGAAAGTGTATTGAGCATGCAGCAAGGTAGAGGGATTGGAAACAGTAACTGTAGATGCAGAAAGTAGAGGAGAATTAGTGGCTGAAGATTGAGCGGAAGAGGTGAGTATTGGAAGACATGATGGATCGTGTATTGTTCTCTGATACCATATAAGTGAAACAAGTAATTGGAGAATTTTGCTCAATTGTATTGCTGGAAAAGTCACATGATTTATACTACTTGCAAGCTACAATCTTGGCCTATAATTGTGCTAATTCTTACAGCTATATAATTACAAAGTATAACCATAATTGGAAGCCAACTGATTGTGTGCGATAGTTAAGGGATCTTGAATCCCAAGTATCCTGTTGTCCCTGATACAAAGAAAAAGAAATAAGGAGTTTATAAGTAGGCAGTGGCAATAATTAAGCTCTAAGTCTGTATCAGACTGAGATATCATATGTACCACATATATATATAGCAAGGATAAAAAAATTTCACAAATATTTCTCACCCTTGATATGTTGTGCAATTTTTCATTTGACTATATTTCAAATTAAATTCGCTGCATTGTCAAACATTTCAGCTTTGACAATATTGGCATCTCGTCAAGTAGATCCAGAGAAAAGTAATGAGAGGGATCTAAAAACAATACTATAGTCAAGTCATCTCTCTAACATTCTTTCTAAAATATTTCGTTAGGAAATGAACTTGATGCATGTTGAAATATGAAAGAACATGAAATACTTTTGCTAGTCTATATCATAGCTCATCTGTTTTAACAAAAACCAAAAGGGAAAGTACAGCAATAATGTTCTAGTAAAAGAACAATGTACCAAAGCAAATTTAGAATCTCTGGAAGATGAAAAGAAGACACTGACTATAGGAAGGCAAACGAATAACAAGACACCACTTACCATAAGATCAAAACACATGCCCAAGAATTATTTCCAGAGTGTCTCAATGATTGATTGGTCTGACTGCATGAATTCAAACTGTATTACTGCATGCAGAACATTCAATACCCGAGAGGAAGGATTGCTGATCAGAGAAAGTACATGCAATAAGAAAGAGATATTCTGCAAACAATAATTCATTGAAACAAAAATTGCTAGAATGTAAAGGCTCATCTATTTAAGGTACTGACCGCAATGATTTGACTAAATAACCACTAGGGTACTGATGGCTGGACCGACGAGCCAAAACTTACACCTGACACCATGTTAATATCAGGCATGAAAGGCATCCCATAGTTTGATCCGCTTCAAATATATTGCCGAGTTGCTCCAGAAACCCAACCAAGAAATCTCAACAAAATTTCCAATGTCACAGTTATCAACCACGATGGCCAAACTATAAACATGAAGCAGAATTTGCAAGCATATATTCAATATTTTTCCATCATTTATCAAACAACAATTCCACCTAAGATCCAAGCAAGTAAGATATATCCCTCATGCTCCATGAATTAAGACAAGAACTATGATGAGTATCTTTCATTTCCTGAGTCAATTGTTTCAACATTTTATATATTTGATCACACTGAGGATGGTCTTGATCTTTCGAGATAAAACGGGTGATTTGACCTCCGATATTAATCCAACTACTGCCAGCCTCCTTTTGCAGACCTTTTTCCCTCATCTCATTCCTCACTTTATCAACATCTTTCCAGCTTCCTTCCTCAGCATATATATTGGAGAGCAAAACTTGATACCCTGCCAAGCTGTCTGCTGAATCTAATTCAAGCAACTTCTTTGCAACTTCTTCTCCTAATTCAGTATACCCATGAAGTCTGCAAGCCCCAAGCACTGAACCCCAGATTTCCAACACATTCCCATCTTCACCCAATTGGTTAACAAACTCGTACGCTTCCACAACCCTCCCAGCCTTCCCTAACATGTCTGCAACACAACAATAATGTTGAATCAATGGTCGAATACCAAACTCTCTCTCCATTGACTGAAATATTTTGAGACCTTCATCAACCAAACCTGCATAACTGCAAGCTGACAGGACTGCAACAAAGGTAACAGTGTCAGGTTTGATGTCAGACTTCTTCATTGAGTGAAACAAAGAGAGGGCTTTCTCACCCATCCCATTTTGACCATAACCCAGTATCATAGTCGTATATGTAACAGAATTTTTCTCTGTGGCTGACATGAATACACTTTCAGCATTATTGATTGCACCCGATTTAGAGTACATGTCAACAAGGGCCGTGTTTACAAAGATACTTTCAGCCAACAAATAACGAAAGGAAACTCCGTGGATCTGCTTCCCCAAATCTATATCTCCTGCTAAATTACAAGCTGGAAGAATGGATGCTAAAGTCACAGCATTAGGCATAATCTTTTGTTCAATCATCTTTCTTATGGTAAAAAATGCTTCTTCAGTAAGCCCATGACGTGTGTACCCAACAATCATGGCATTCCAGATGGCTTGATCCCTACTGTTCACAGAGCTCTTAGCAAAAATCAGTTCTGAGGTCCTAATAAGACCAGATTTAGCATACATGTCTATCAAATAACTGTCCATGCCTTCGAAACTTATGCCCTGCCTAAGAAGATAAGCATGGGACTGCTTTGCAACATTTTCGTTTTTAAGATTAGATGCTGCAGAAAGTAGGGCAGTTACAGTCACAGAATCAGGCTTAATCTTTTGCTTCTGCATTTCATATGCAAGCATCAAGGCTTCCTCATCAAAACCATTCTGTACAAAAGCAGAGATTATGGTGTTCCATGAGACAATATCTCTTTCCTGCATCTTTTCGAAAACATTGAATGATGAGTGAACATCACCGGACCTTGAGTACATGACCATGATTGCATTCATTATTAATACTGGTAATACTTTTAGGGTCTTGATCACACAGGCATGGAGTTGTTGCGCCAATTTTAAACAATGTATGTGAGAAGCTGCTGTTAAGGCTAAAAGAAAGGTTACGTCATCAAGGACAGTGTGCTCTGTTTCCTTAGCTTGAAGAAAAACATCAATGGCCTCAAGGGGACAATTATTTTGGATGTACGCGCCAATCATAGTGTTCCAGACCTCGGCATTCATCTCCAGAGAACAATCAAAAACTTTTCTGGCAGATTCAACGCAACCAAGTTCTGCATACAAGGATATGGCGGAGCTCACAGCAAACATGTCATTTGCATATTCAGTACCCAATTTAATAAGCATTCCATAAAGAACATTCGCATTCTTATAATCTCCAATGCCTGACAAAGCAGGAAAAACATTAACAAAACTAACGACAGTCGGTTTAATTCCCATTTTCATCATCAGCCTAAATTGCCTGGCAGCATTGACATGCCTTTTAGTCTTCACATACCAAGAAACCATAGTATTCCAAGCAACAACATCTCTCTTTCGCATAGCGCCAAAAACTTTACGCACAACATCATACTTGGAGAAATCAAAAGCGTTCAAACAACCCATCTGACTTAAGCAAGTAGAGTACATATTCAAAAGAGAATTATACACAATTCTACTAGGATACGACAAACCCCGAACAAAATGGCAATGAATGGCTTTACCAATCATTAACTCGCGCGTGTCAGCACATGCCTTTAGTACAGAAGAGTACGTGTAGGAATCGCATTTGATAGGAGGAGACGAATTCTTAAGGCGGGAGTAGAATAAAAGAGCTTCAAGGGGCATATTGTTGCAGATAAAGCCAATGATGATAGTGTTCCAGAGAACGGTCGTTGGCCGGGGTATTGTGTCAAACAGTTGGCGCGCAAGGTGAGGCTGACCCTCTTGGCAGAGTCTGCTGAGGCGAGAACGGATTGAAGGGGTTTTGAGGGTGGGCTCTGGAGGTGGTGAGAGAGCAAAGAGAGAGGGGTTCTGTTGGTGGTTGTGGTTATGCGGTGGGGGTGTGGGTGTGGGAAGAAGAGAAGAAAATATGGAAGCCATATGGATATCTAGTTCATATCTTCCTCTCCCTTGGTTCCGTTCATGTCCATAGCCCGTGACCATATCTACTTCTATATATACTTTTTCTACTTTTTCTTAATGTAATTGTTTTTAGACTTTAGGACAATTGTATTCGTAAGGTTTGTTCTGATGCTGTATTCTTTATTTCATATCTTCTGTTTCATAAATCTTAGTCATTTATTTATATAAGTTTCGCGTTTATTTATATGAGACCCGCATAAATAAATAGTTGAGATTTATGAAACAGAATAAGACATTATAATATTGAACAGAAATCTTATTTCACGGTTCATTTTTTCTTCACGAGCTAGTAAAGATCCAATTAACTCATTTATAGTTATACATTATTACATCTTTACATTCTTCAGTAGCCATTACTATATAAATGAATTTTGAGCTGAGAGATTATATGACCTCCGCAACTTAAACAACTTGAATGGTTTCTATTTATTGGATACCATTCAATAAATATTAGAATATAAAGAGAGAAATACGTCCAATGACATGATTAAATTTGTAAAATAAAAACGTGACCGTTCCTCTGCTTTAAATAACTTAAATGACCCAAAGTTACATTTATTTGAATCTAAACATATATAATTTTGAGACAACTCTTAATCAATTAAATTGATTAAGATTTGACCACTCCACTGCTTTAAAATTGCTACAAAATTCTAAAAGTGAAATTTATTTCTAAGAGTGAAGGTTTGGACGGGGTGATACGATTACATGACTCGGTCCTGAAGGTGCTCTTCCGCCAATGCTTGGTGGTTGCTTCAATCGCCGGAAGTAAGTTAGTTTTGACTGGGAATAGCCTAGTTCACGTAAAAGCAGGCGGCTATCAAGCTTCTTTGGAGTCGGAGTAACCACGGACGTCACTGCTGCGTCTGTTCTGCTGGCTAAAGTGATGAATATTGCGATCGCGAAGACAACCAAAAATATTTTTGGAGTTGGATTTGACATTATACAACCGATTAAGCTCCTAAGACAAATGGAGAAAGCTTCTGCAATATTACCGCGATTAATTCAAGCTGTCTGTCTCCAAGAGCTTTCCCCTCCTTTTGAACCCTGACCGTGAAGTCCTGGTGGTCTTAAGAAGCGGTAAAAGTGGTTTTTTTTTTTTCATATTCGTACTCTGTCAAGAAAGGAGGCTCCTTTCCAGAAAGGAAAAAAAGAAAGGAGGCTCCATTCAAGAAAGGAGGCTCCATTTGTTGGTTTGTGAATCATAAATCAAGGAAGATCGGGATTGAATCATAAATGCCCTAGTCAACTGCGACAAGAAATGCTTCGTTCGATTTAGAATTTTGGTTTTACATTGGGACACTACATATATTCTACGTAAACACAATTTAGGGGAGATCCTATTCGACTTTGCACCAACGGACCGGAGTATGATTATAATGTTAGAGGGGTCTTTCAATTGGGATTGGGAATTTGGGACGGGAGCTCATATATTATTGAGGAGGAAGTAAATTTCTTTGTTTTTTTTTCCCTTAAATGCAAATTTTTATAAATATATCATATGATATCTCTTTTATATTTTGAATTTTTTATAATAATGAGAAAAGGTTTAAGTTTTAAAGAATTAACTATATTAAACTATTATAAAATTGATTATAATAAGTAAGAAATAAAAAATATAAAAATAAGTAAAATATATATTGTAAAATAAAATACACTATATAGTTTTGGATGGTTGAGATCAAAAGAGAATATATAGTGTATTTTAATATATAGTGTATTTTATTTTACACTATATATTTTACTTATTTTTTTGTTGTTTTGGATGGTTGAGATCAAAAGAAAACTGGTGGGTCCCGGTAGGTTAACGAAAGGGGAAACCAAATCTTCTGTCCAGTTTTACTCTGTCTTATTTTGTCTCATGGAATCTTAGCTATTTATTTTGTAGGACCCATACGGATCCCATGCAGGCCCTACATAAATAAATGACTGAGATTTATTGAACACAATAAAATACCATAATATTAGACAGAGGATCTGGACTAACGAAAGGGGGTGTATAAGTCCTATTAGCGAAAAGTAACAATTGCACAAGATCAACCCCCCTCTCGGAAACATGCCAGAAACAGGCTTCTTTGTTCGGTCCGGCAATATTAATGTAGTGATTCTAGGCACAAGCAACCAGTTTGTGTTCTATCAGATTGCTCCAAATCATTCTTGCCATGCCGTTCGTCCAAAAAAAAAAAAAAAATCTTGCCATGCCATTGTTTCCTTCATTGCCCCTTTGCTTCTTAACTTTGTTCAACACAAGTATCAGGGAAATGATTCTGATTCTGCATTTGAAAAACACCCCATGACATTTCGGTTCGCTGTTAGTTGTTTGCTGGGTTATTGCCTGGGATATGCCTTCGATGGTAATGCTCAAGGGTATGGGAGTTTGTTTCATCGTTTAAAATTCTTGTTCGGGTCTCTATCTATAGCTTCCCTCGCATCAATGATCTTTCCAAGATCAATCCGAATACTCTTGTATGGAATCTGCATCATTGTTTCGGTGGATCCTCAGTTTCGGTGGATCCTCAGCTCCATTAGGAGTAGATTTCTTCGTACAGCTATGAGGGATCGAGAAGGCATACTTCCTGTGTTTAACCGCAACTCGGATTAATACCGCACTTGACTAGCGAGTCTGTTCAAATTAATTAATTAATCATTTTTAATAGTCTCAGATGGACAAGACAAGCCTGACCCATTCCAGAAACCATGTATCTGCATTTATTTACCTTTTCTTGGATTAGCTCTGTACCACCAATTCTGTAATTGTTCCTAGCAAATAACAAGTTCTGTTTTTAAGTAATAAACTCAGTGATAAGGATTAAATAAATTTCTTCCAACTTCGAAAAGAACAGTCTAAATCTTCAAAGAACACAAAGAATCATTCTCCAATGTCATGAAACTCGTAAACTCGGCTGACATCTTGCCCTTCCTCTTCTCCACATGCCGGTGTTCGGAGGCCGCTTTTTGATCCGCCGATGACTCAAAACAATCGTCAACAACAACACTGTTGGAGTCACAAATCATAAACTAGCTGTCTGTCTCCAAGAGCTTTCCTCTCCTTTTGAACCCTGATCATGAAGTCCTGGTGGTCTTAAGAAGTTGTAAAAGTGGCTTTTTCTCATATTCGCACTCTGTCAACAAAGGAGGCTCCATTTGTTGGTTTGTGAATCATAAATCATGGAAGATGGGGCTTGCGGTTGACTGATTGTGTTGTCCAGTCATCAATCTCAACGCGTGAGAATATGCTGGTAAAGTGATTAGTCGCCAACATCGCACTATCCCATTATGGCTTGAAATCTCTAAAAAAGTTAGAATATCTTATTCTTTTGCTCTCAGCTTTCTGCACTAAGCTCTGACATTGACTTGAGTGCTGGAATAATTACGCAGCCGGACTCCACTTCCAGTGGATTCGGACGTCCTGCAGTTGGGCTCGGGCTTGAGGTAGCCTGGCCTGAACTTTTTTTCTAAAATTAAAAATGCAAAAGCCGACACTTCTCGATACCGGTGGAGATGATATAATTTCAGTTTAGTATATATATGCTTGCTCTTAGTTTCTGAGTTCTTAATATTAGAGATGATATGGCCTTGTGAAAATGGAAATAACATTTGGGTCAAACCCATCCAGTCAACTAAGATCAACCGATCAGACTTGAATTAATCGGACCTTAGGTGAGACTTAGGTTTAGCTTTATCTACCTAGGCCCAATCCGACAATAGGTTATATACGTATAAACAAAATGATGTTATTTTTACATTTTTTATTTTAAAAAAACAGCTCAGTTTGAACTCAAGTTTAAGTTCAGACTTAGGCCTGATTGGGCCTTAGGTCGGATTCAGGCTCCCGACCCAGCCCACCATCATCTTTAAATTAAAATGGCTCTAATATAAAAAATATGTGTATGTATCGATTGCATTATGAAATTATTGCTTGTTCTATTTTTAAGAAAATAATATTTTTTTCATATTTTAAATTATATATGTCACCTCTGGAAAAGAAATGCAAAATTTTAATGTGAAGTTGCACATATCTCAATGTTATGTAAACTATAGTTTTCTTTTTAACTGATTTCATTTCAAAATTTTATTTTCACAATAACTAAAAAACTCTGAATATGAATGTGAACTGAAAAAATGAAAACCGAGAGATATTGAGTAGAATTGGATTTGTGCTCCTCAAATAATTTAAAGTAATCAATTAAATCTATCCAAGGACAAAAAAATAAATAAAAATTAATTTTCCACTAATAAAAATTAATTTATATTTTATTTAAGAGGAACTTGTGACTTCGTTTTTATTTTTTAAGGATAGAAATTTACTATAAAAGACTAGAGTTAATTCTAAAATTTTATTTTGTACCTCTAGTTTACTTAATCCAAATTTGGTACCTCTCTCTTCATTCACGCCACTTCCACTTATACCACTTTTATTTTAGTTTACGTGGATGATATCCTGGTTATTGACTCCTCCCAATCCTTCATTACCACTCTCATAGATAATCTATATAACACATTCTCCATCAACGATTTAGGTCCCCTTCACTACTTTTTTGGAATTGAAACCACTACCACACCAAATGGACTTCTCCTTACCCAAACCAAATATATCGAAGGCCTCCTTTCTCGTACAAATCTTGATCAATCTAAACTCACACTAACTCTGATGACTCCCACTTTACCCCTCTCCAAAACCATAGAATCTCACTTTCAATCCCAACTGAATACACCGTTGGTACCCTCCAATATATTTGTCTCACCCATCTTAATATTCAATTTGCTGTCAATAAAGTCTCTCAATTCTTACATTGTTCTAGTAATGTTCACTGGACAATTATTAATCAAATCTTCCAGTATCTACGTTCCACCATCTTTCATGGTTTACACTTCATAAAATCACCATCACTTACCCTCGCAACCTATTATGATGCTGACTGGGCGGGATGCCCCGATGATCATTGCTCCACCTCTAGCTATTATGTTTACTTAGGCCCTAATCTTATTTTTTGGAGTGCTAAAAAACAACCTACAGTTACTCGCTCTAGTACTGAAGCTGAATATTGAAGTATTGCATTTGCTTCAACAGAAGTATGTTGGATTACATCATTTCTTCATGAAATTGGTCTTTCCACCCCACCACCAATACTATGATGTGACAATCTTGGTGCCACTGTCCTCACTACTGATCCTATTGCTCATGCTCGCGCCAAACACATTGAAATAAATATTCATTTTGTTTGTGATTTGGCCACTAAGAAAGCTCTTTTCGTTTGACACATTTCGGCCAAAGAATAAATTGATGATGTCATGACCAAATCCTTACCTTCCACAACTTTTTGTCAGCTGCGAGACAAGCTCACTGTTGCTTCCACCTTAAGCTTGAGGGGAATGATAACGCATGCCTTTGATTCAACAACAAAAGTCAAATTTCATGATTTCGGCAACATAATTTTAGTCTTTAAATCTTCTATTGTATAATTATATTTCCATGTTTATACTTTCGTCACTTGTATAAATAGCTGTACAATTTTCTTATAAAAACACAAAAAAAGTAATTCTCTTCTTTGTCTTTCTCTTTCATTCAACTCTCCATATGAATTTTGTCCAAGAGTTGATTAATGCTTAAAATGTGATTCTTTAATCTTAGAATAAAGAAAACGTTAGTGATAAGCTTATAACCTTGTTTTTCTCTTAAGCAAAATCACATATTTGCCTTTAATCTTCACCGTTGTATTATCACCAAATTGTATGGTCCCGGTCCATTCGGTTTCTAGTCCTACAAATTTAGTTTTATCAGACAGCATGTAATTACTAGCTACATTATCAGGGTACATCTGCTATTTTATTTATGTCAAAATTGCGTCTGCCTCTTCATTTCTCTCCTTTTTATCCTTGACCCATGTTAAAATTTTAAAGTCAATTTTCACTAGAAGATATCTTGTTTATATCTTCCTCTCCCTTGATTCCGTGCGTGTCCATAACCCGTGGCCATATCTACTTCTCATATATATGAAATTGTCTTTTTCTACTTTGCTTAATGTAATTGTTTTTTGACTTTAGGACAACTTTATTCGTAAGGTATATCCTTATGGTTAGGTCCTAGGGCCAAGCTCAAACTCAGAACGGCGTCCCCGTTCTTTGACGTTGACCTAATTCTTACAGGTATTTACTATATAAACTCATTACTTCATCAGAAAAAAGGTACGACTTCAGAACTCTCGTATTCTCTTAATTCCTAGCCACCAAAACTCTCACAAAAAGACTGACTTGAGCGTTAGAGGGGCCTTCCAGGAGTCAACCCCCGGCGTGCCTTTATTTATTTTGCAGATATTCTCTAGCTAAAGTTATTCAGATTCATGGATCTAAACAATGCGTTCAGCCCCAGCAGATTCAGACTGAACCACCTTTATTCCAGGATTCATTTATTCTTCACGAGCTAGTAAAGATCAAATTAACTCGTTTATAGTTATACTACTTACATCTTTAAACTCTTCAATAGCCATTACTATATCAATGAATTTTGAGTTCAGAGATTAGACGACCTCCACAACTTGAACATCTTGACTGGTTTCTATTTACTGGATACACTACTCCTATGACTTTACTCTCAAATAATTCTCCATCCTTCATTAAAAGTGTCTCAAATTCAATCCTTAAGTCATACCTTCTTCACCTCGTCAATTATCACCAAATTTTGTTAAGTTTTCTATGCCTTCCTTGATATGATTTCATTAACTATTTTCTTGAACATCTCTTCACACAAACCTTGATTAATGATGTTAACTGCATTATGATCTATCTTCTTTTGCTTCTACCGGACTTCTTTTTGGACTTAAGTCAAAATTTGCCTTGTCTTGAGGTTCTATATAGCTTTTATTGACTACGTTTCATATACTTTATACCTTATAAACTAAAAATAGTCTTCATCTTAACTATAAATTGAACCTTCTGGTTTAAAAAAAGAAATTTTTACTAGTTGCTCTAAGATTCTGCTTCTGCCTTAAATATCCAATTCTTATAGTCGAATTTGGTGAGTTGATGGTAGAAAGATATAGAAATTTCTTTTGATGTCATTCTGATACCATTTTGTCAGAAAATAATAAGCTAAAAAATACCTACACACTCGTAAAAACAATTAAAGAATAGAACTTATATTCTTAACTCTATAACATAAAATAAAACATGGCGTGATTATATATAAAGATAATGAAGAATTTTAAACTAACCAACCTAAAGTCACGTAATATTAGAATATAAAGAGAGAAATACTTCCAATCACACGATTAAATCTGTAAAATAGAAACATGACCGTTCCACTGCTTTAAATAACTTAAATGACCCAAAGTTACATTTATTTGAATCTAAGCATATATAATTTTGAGACAACTCTTAATCAATTAAATTGATTAAGATTTGACCATTCCGCTGCTTTAAAATTGCTACATAATTCTAAAAGTGAAATTTATTTCTAAGAGTGAAGGTTTGGACGGGGTGGTGCATACGGAATCCTGTATACACGACTCGGTCCTGAAGGTGCTCTTAAGCCAAAGGGTGGTAATTCCTTCAATCGCCGGAAGTAAGCTAGCTTTGATTGGGAATAGCCTAGTTCACGTAAAAGCAGGCGGCTATCAAGCTTCTTTGGAGTCGGAGTAACCACGGACGTCCTTCTGCTGGCTAAAGTGATGAATATAGCGATCGCGAAGACAACTAAAAATATTTTTGGAGTTGGATTTGACATTATACAAGTGATTAAGCTCCTAAGACAAATGGAGAAAGCTTCTGAAATATTACCGCGATTAATTCAAGCTGTAGGTCTCCAAGAGCTTTCCTCTCATTTTGAGCCCTGACCATGAAGTCCTGGTGGTCTTAAGAAGAGGTAAAAGTGGCTTTTTCATATTCGTACTCTGTCAAGAAAGGAGGCTCCATTTGTTGGTTTGTGAATCATAAGTCAAGGAAGATGGGGCCTGCGGTTGATTGATTGTGTTGTCGAGTCATCAATCACAATGCGTGAGAATATGCTGGTACACTGACTACTCGCCAACATCGCACTATCCCATTACGGGCTTTAGATCTCTTAGAATATCTTATTCTTTTGCTCTCAGCTTTCTGCACTAAGCTCTGATGTTGACTTGAGCGCTGGAATAATTACGTAGCTGGACTCCACTTCCAGTGTATTCGTACGTCCAGCAGTTGGGGGCGTGCTTGAGGTAAATCTAATCCCCGTTTAATATTACGATATTTTATTTTATTTTATAAATTTTAATTATTTATTTATATGAATCTTGTATGAGTTTCACGTAAATAAATGCGAGTTTCGCATAAATAAATTGTTGAAATTTATAAAACAGAATAAGATATCATAATATTAGACAGAAGATTTCGTCCAGCTTGAGATAGCCTGGCCTAAACTTTGTTCTAAAATAAAAAATGCAAAAACCGACACTCCTCGATCTGGTGGAGAGTGATATTCACGCCTGAATATATGCTTGCTCTTATAGTTTCTGAGTTCTTGCTAACAGAGTTTGAATGAAAATGGAGAATCTTACTCACTTTGTATTGAGAGTTTATCAGACGTTATATCCAATAACAAAGAGCATCAATCTAGCTAATAATATCTAATCACGTTCCTAAACTCAAGCTATGCTATTCTGACAACTAAATTATATGCTAACAATCTGCTAACTATTAACTACGAAGATTACATCTGATCTGACCCAAAATAGAATAACTTGATTACATGCTATAAGTGAGGAGAGTCGATGAATGGTCTTGACTAATACCCCCCCTCAAGCAAGAGGGATCTGCTTAGATAACTCGAAGCTTGCGTTTAAGTGCTGAGAATCTTGCGGTGTTCAAAGGTTTAGTGAAGACATCTGCGATTTGGTCATTGGTGGAGATGTATTGAACAGTGATTTTTCCTTGACTACACTGTTCTCTGACAAAATGGTAGTCACATTCGATGTGCTTAGTCCTGGCCTTAAAAACGGGATTAAGAGAAAGAAAGGCAGCTCCTAAATTATCACACCAAACAACAATAGGAGAGCTCACGTTGTGACCAATCTCACTGAGTAATGACTGCAGTCACATTATTTCGGCTGTTGCATTAGCAACTGATCTATACTTCGCTTCGGTCGAGGACCTAGCCACTGTTTGTTGTTTCTTTGAGCTCCATGAGATTAGATTTTTTCCCAAATAGGCTGCAAATCCACTGGTGGATCGTCTGTCAGCTTTATCCCCAGCCCAATCTGCATCAATAAAAACTTGTAGACTTGTTGTAGAGCTAGGAACAAGTAAGAGTCCCTGGGTGAGTGTTTCTTTCACATACCGGAGGACACGCTTGCAAGCTTGCCAATGTAGGTCTGTTAGAGTAGACATATATTGACTGAGCTTATTAACAGCATAGGACAGATCGGGTCTTGTCAAGCAGGCATACTGCAATGCTCCTATGCATCGTCTATAGATATAAGGATCAAGTAGAGGCTCACCTTCTAGGTGATCAATCTGATGTGTGACAGACATGGGAGTCTTGACTGCCTTGGCACCATCCATATGTGTGACTTTGAGAAGATCAGTGAGATATTTGGATTGACTGAGAAGCAAACCATTGCCTCTGTTTTGAACCTCAATACCCAAAAAATATTTAAGATCCCCTAAGTCCCGAAGCTCAAATTCCTGTGATAATTGTTGAACTATATGTTGAATGAGACCTCTGCTGCTACCTGTCAGGACTATGTCATCCACATAGAGCAAGAGATAAATGACATGTGAATTTTGCTTCAGAATAAATAAAGAAGCATCTGTGTGTGAAGGCTGAAACCCTGAATGAAGAAGAAAAGAAATGAGCCTATGATACCAGGCTCTTGGGGACTGTTTAAGTCCATAGAGAGATCTGCGCAACTTGCATACATAATCTGGACATCGAGAGTCAACAAACCCTTGTGGTTGACTCATATAGACCTCCTCTTCTAAATGCCCATTTAAGAAAGCATTGGAAATATCCAGTTGCTGCATATGCCAGTTGTGTGTTACTGCCAAAGTGAGAAGTAATCGAATTGTGGTGGATTTGATAACTGGAGAAAACGTAGCTGAGTAGTCAACCCCTTCTTGTTGAGTGTAGCCTTTAGCTACCAACCTAGCCTTTAACCTTTCAACAGTGCCATCTGCTAATCGTTTAACTTTGTAAACCCATTTATTTCCCACTATGTTGACATTCGTTGGTTTAGGGACAAGATCCCATGTACCATGCTTGAGGAGAGTTGTGATTTCACTATGCATTGCTGCTCTCCATTCTTTGTGCTTGGATGCTTGCGTGAAGGAAGTGGGTTCCAAAATAAGAGAGCTGTTGGAATCAGTGCCAATTGTGGCTGCATAAAGAATTTTCTTCTTTGGATTAGGTCTAAGAATCATTGGATGTTTATATTGTCTGGGATTGTCAGTTGGAAGAATAGATTTATGAGCATCACTTGATGAAGATTGAGATGTTTTGGAGTGATCTGTCTTACTTGGAGCTGAAGAAGATCCTGATATGTCTGATGAATCTGCCATCTGTGCTGGTGTGAAAGGTGGTGATTCAAAGTTTGTAATTGTGACATGAGAACCATAATTGCGAGGTCCTAACAATAAAGGATGTTGTGGAAGAAATGGAGGTTGCACTTGTAAAGTAAGCCAGGGGGCAAAATCAGAATCTGCTGTTGATGGTGATCCTAGAATTAAATTATTAGACTGTGAAGCTTCTTGATACAAAAACCTTGTTTCATCAATCTTATAATGCCTGCAAATGTAAGTCCGATGTTGTTGAGAATCAAAACAAATGACACCTGCATGATCAGTAGCATTGACAAGATAAACACAAGGAGTGCTCCTAAAGGAGAACTTGTTGGCATTATAAGACCGAAGTAATGCATAAGCTGTACATCCAAAGATTTTGAGAGCATTATAATCTGGTGAAGCAACAAAGAGCTTTTCATAAGGAGATATATTGGAAAGAACAGGTGATGGCAGTTTGTTGACAATATGGACTGCAATGGCAAAAGCATAGTTCCAAAATTTCAGTGGAACCTTTGAGTGAGCAAGCATAGAAAATCCTGTGTCAATTATATGGCGAATTTTTCTTTTCACAGTCCCATTTTGTTCATGAGTATGAGTGCAGACAATTCTATGATCAATACCTGAATTCTTTAGAAAAGTATTAACATTCCTAAATTCTCCTCCCCAATCAGTTTGGAAGGCCTTAATTTGTGTACTAAATTGTCTTTCAATCATTGCCACAAACTGACAGATTATAGAATAAACATCACTCTTGAGTTTAAGAGGACAAAGCCAAGTAAAATGAGAGAAATCATCTACCAAAATCAGAAAATATTTATCACCAGAAATAGAATTCATTGGGGCAGGTCCTCATACATCACCATGAACTAAATCAAACTTATTCTAAGTAACAGTTCCAGTAGGTGGCAAATGAAACCTGTTTAGGTTGCCAAGACGACAGGACTCACAAGACTGAATTGGAATGTTTTTTATTGAACAGGGAAGATTAAAACTTCTAATGATCTTTGAGACAGCTGCTGTAACACCCAAATACCCCCTGGGAGGATATGCGGATGCCACCCAAAACAGTACAATCCAATCACACACAACATTTCAAACAGTGCTTACAATACATCACATCATACTGTCAGAAACAGAAATTTTAAAGTTATTACAGGCCCAAAAGTATTAACTAAAAACATGTTCAACAATACAAACACAGACTCCTTTGGCCATTGCGGTTGACTTGTCCCAGTTCTTAATCTCTTCGCTCTGTACCTACACGGGGCAAATCCACCGTGCTAAGCTTATAGCTTAGTGAGTAATATT
>JAOSBP010000204.1:3219164-3236720 GCA_027563825.1 Erythroxylum mucronatum
TTTGTGTATTCTTGTTGACTGTTTGTAATAATTGACAATGGCTTTTGTAAAGTATTATTGAATGATTGTAAATAACGGAAAATGCTTCCTTTTACATTTGGGCTCAAATTGTATACTGTTTTCTGAATGTTTAAAAAAAATATTGCTACGGAGTTTCTACTGACTGATGTAGCATGCCACCCTTACGGGGTACGGACTCGGATATCACCAACGATATCGGGTTTGGGTCACGCGGGAGTGGGGTGTTACAAGATATATTGGCAAGGACAGGTGATGGCAGTCTGTTGACAATATGGACTGCAACGGAAAAAGCATAGTTCCAAAATTTCAGTGGAACCTTTGAGTGAGCAAGCATAGAAAGTCCTGTGTCAACTATATGGCGAATTTTTCTTTCCACAGTCCCATTTTGTTCATGAGTATGAGCGCAAACAATTCTATAATTAATACCTGAATTCTTTAGAAAAGTATTAACATTCCTAAATTCTCCTCCCCAATCAGTTTGGAAGGCCTTAATGTGTGTACTGAATTGTCTTTCAATCATTGCCACAAACTGACAGATTATAGAATAGACATCACTCTTGAGTTTAAGTGGATAAAGCCAAGTAAAACGAGAGAAATCATCTACCAAAATCAGAAAATATTTATCACCAAAAATAGAATTCATTGGGGCAGGTCCCCATACATCACCATGAACTAAATCAAACTTATTCTGAGTAACAGTTCCAGTAGGTGGCAAATGAAACCTGCTTAGCTTGCCAAGACAGCAGGACTCACAAGACTGAACTGGAATGTTTTTTATTGAACAGGGAAGATTAAAACTTCTAATGATCTTTGAGACAGTTGCATACTGAGCGTGACCAAGCTTAGCATGCCAATCCTTAAGACTAAGTTTCTCTGGCACACAAGCTTGAGGCCCCTTCTACAGATTTGTCAATTGTGCGCCTTCAAGTTTGTATACACTATTTTCAGTAGGCCCTTTTAGCATAATTTTCTTTGTGATCTGATCTTTTGCAACAAAATGTGAGTCATAGAACTTAAAATAACACCTATTGTCTTTAGCAATCTTATTAACATAGATTAATTGCTTTTGAATCGAAGGCACATGAAGAATCTTGTTCAAAAATAAAGGCTTGTGCTGAGTTAAAAGTGCAGACTGACCAACGTATTTGATGGGTATACCTGAACCATTGCCAATAATCACATCGTCTGTGCCTTTGTATTCTTCTGAAATTCCCAAACTTGCAAGGTCTAGTGTCATGTGGTGACTAGCTGCTGAGTCAGGAAACCAATCACCGTTCTTCCCTGATGAACTGTAAGTTGCAACGTTTGCAGTGGGTGTGATATAACCCTTGTCAAACCTCTTCCTGCAGGTACTGGCTTGATGATTGTTCATATTGCAAATTTGACAAGGATTGGTGAACCACTTCTTCCCAGTTTTGTTGTTAAAATTTCCTTTGCCACTGTTGTTATTGTTGTTTTTATTGTTGTTGTTTTTATTATAACCATTGTTGTTATTGTACCTGAACTGAGAGGATTCGTGGCGTGCCATATTGGCAATCAAACAGACTGGTTTTCGAGAACTCTACAGTAAGATCTCATGTGAAATCAACATTCCAGATAATTCAGAGAAGCTAACCTTATCTTTTCTGGCAGAAATTCCAGCCAGGATAGGGTGATAATCTGCTGGAAGAAGTCGAAAGATGTTGGCATTGAATTCAGCATTTCCAATTGGCATTCCTGCCTGTGCAAGTTGATCTCTGATGTTCTTTGCTTCTTTAAGAAACTGGGCCATAGGCTTGTCTTCTGATGATAGGTTTTGTAACTCCATGTGAAGTTGAACCTGTCTCGCACTTGATTGAGCACCAAATGCATCTTTGAGGGCCTCCCACACTTCATAGGCTGACTCCTGTCCAACCATGTATGGAAAAACTTCCTCTGTGAGAGAGGAAAGTATCCAGCCAACTAATAGCTGATCTTGATATACCCAGTTATGAAATTCTGGATTAGAAACAATGGCTTTTGTTTCTTGATCAAATATCGTTGCTGATGGAGCATCAGTCCCATCAATATGAGACATGAGATTATAACCCTTCAAAATTGGGTTGAATTGAGTTTTCCATATCAAGAAATTAGTAGGTTTCAGTTTGATGGAAAAAGTAAATTGTGCATGTGGTAAGGTTGATGGATTCGTCGGTGTGAGTGAAGAAGGAGATAAAGAAGAAGAAGTTATGGTAAGTGATTTGGAGGACATTACGGATTCAGGCTCTGATACCATAACAGAGTTTGAATGAAAATGGAGAATCTTACTCACTTTGTATTGAGAGATTATCAGATATTATATACAATAACAAAGAGCATCAATCTAGCTAATAATATCTAATCACGTTCCTAAACTCAAGCTATGCTATTCTGACAACTAAATTATATGCTAACAATCTGCTAACTATTAACTACGAAGATTACATCTGATCTGACCCAAAATAGAATAACTTGATTACATGCTATAAGTGAGGAGAGTCGATGAATGGTCTTGACTAATACTTGCTATTAGAGATGATATGGCCTTGTGAAAATGGAAATAACATTTGGGTCTAGACCCATCCAGGCAACTAAGATCAACGAGTCAGATTCAAATTAATTGGACCTTAGGTCAGGCTCGGGTTTAGGCTTGAATTACCTAAGCCCAACCCGACAAGAGGTTATATATAAAAGCTAAATAATATCATTTTTACATTTTTAATTTAAGAAAACGGTTTACAATGAGCTCAAGTTTAGGCTCAGGCTTAGACCTAATTGAGCCTCAGGGCAAAATCAAGCTTCCAATCTGGCTCACTGTCATCTTTAGATTAAAATGAATCCAATATACTGGTATAAAAAATATATGTATAAATCGATTGCATTATGAAATTATTGCTTGATCTATTTTTAAGAAAATAATATATATTTTTCATATTTTGAATTATATATGTCGAGCTCTGGAAAAGAAACGCAAAATTTTAGTGAAGGTGTACATATCTCAATGTTATGTAGACTATAGTTTTCTTTTTAACTGATTTCATTTCTAAATATTGACTTTCACAATAACTAAAACACTCTGTGAACTGAAAAGTAAAACAAAGCGATATTTAGTTTTTATAAAAAGAAAACTAAAGTTTCTTGAGTAGAATTGGATTTGTGCTCCTCAAATAATTTAAAGTAATCAATTAAATCTATCAAAGGACAAAAACACAAATAAAAATTAATTTTCTACTGATAATAATTAATTTATATTTTATTTAAGAGGAACTTGTGACTTTGTTTCTAAGGATAGAAATTTACTATAAAAGACTAGAGTTAATTCTAAAATTTTTTATTAAATTATTTTATAATTAAGGAACACATTAAAAAGTTAATGTATACGTTACAAAAGTCTCTTATTTATTTGATTCAAACATAAAAACAATTCACAGTTTCTCAAGTAGTAAAAAATATATTAAAAAGCACATGAAAAGATACTTCTGTTTTTCGAGGATATCCCCAACTCCAAAGTCTAATGGTAGCTAAATCAGAATCAAAGCTTAAAATACCAAAAAAGAACAAGGAAAAAAGCACATGCCCTAGCTAATCGATGGTGGAGTTGCTGTGATGGTTGGATTTGGTCTTGAAGGTGCCCTAGCTCGATAAGTAGGTGTTGTCTTCGTCAACTCCTGAAAATAAGCGAGTTTGGACTTGGTATAGCCAAGTTCACGTAAAAGAATGCGATTCTCAAGCTTCTTCGAACCAAGTGCCTCTGCTCTGCAGCCTAAAATATTGATCGTGAAAATGACTATCAGTAACAGAGCCAGAAGTCGATTCGCAACTGCTTTTTCCATGTCTGATGCTTATCTTCTGCGCGCAGGTTCTTCTAGCGATTAATACCACCACCACATTCTTCAATAGACGTATCTATGTCTCCTTTGTCAATGCATGTTGGAATTGGCAAAGCTGTTATATAAACAAAAAGATTTGAAGCAAGAGAGCCAAGTTTCTCCAGTTAGAAGTTTCGGGGAAACGTAAGAGCTTTGACTTCCAATTCCATAGAAGCAGCCGGCTCTCAAGGACTTTTCCCTCTATGTCATACTATTTTCATACTTAGAAGGGGAGATTTTGGATATTATTTGTTCCATCTGCTTGTGTGGTCGTCAAGATTCAATCTGTTAACGAAAAGTTGAAGATGTGTTAGTCATCTGTGTATACCCCTAATAAGTACAATTAATTTTCGTCAAATGGATTGAGTTAAGTTTCAGATTGTAATTTATATATGATCAACAATTTTTGAATCCCAAAGTTTTGTAATTTTACTAGCAAATATTGAAGCAGCTAGTAAAACTATTTATTAGTGACCAGAGAGTCACGGGTTCGAATTATGAAAATAATCTCTAATTAGAATAATGACTCAAGCCTTCAAGATTCTTATTCTGTGTAGATTTTCTTTTCTTTTTTGACACTATTTTCAAATTCTTACTTTATATAACTTTCTTACCCTAAGGTTCATTAGTCCTGGGAGTTTGTGTGTGAGAGAGATATATAGCACTTGTAATTTATATTTTCGGGCTCTTTTTATCTCGTGAGTTTTTCTCCTAACACTCAAGTTTCACTTGTGAAATATTTTTTTGTGCCTTTCTACTATCTTTTTCTTTATTTACTTAATTGATTCCATTATTTATGCAACTATTAGCAGGAACGGAGCCATAGTGGGGGCAAGTGGGAGCACTTGCCTCCACTGACTCCAAAATTTTTTACATATTTCTTTTTTTATCTTCAATAAAATCTTACCCCCACTCAAAAAAGTTTCTAAGTCCGTCCTTACTACTAGCGCAACAATTTCTTTGCAACATACAAATAAAAATTGAGTGCATTGATGACTCCCTCTTGATTCTCAGTTCTCGTAAAACGGGGAACCTTGTGCTTTAGGTTTGCCCAAGATTTTGATTTTTTTTAATATTTGAAGTTGAGAGGTAATTCCTTATTTACCCTTATGTATATTCCACTTAATTACCATTGTAAAAATGCCTTCTTCTTTGCTAAGAGTTTATATGTTCCTTACTTTGTTTCTTAATTGTTAATAATACTATTTTACAAAGCCTAGCTATAAATTGGGAATAATGGATGTTTTAGTTTTTATCCTTCTTTTCAAACATCATCATGATTGATCATTTCGTTAACTAAGATGAGATTTCTTATACTAGCAATGGAATTTATTATATAATTTTTAAAGGTTTGAAGACTTAAATTAATAAGTTAAATTAATTTATGATTAATTAATATTTTCTTAATTAATAATCTTTTTATAATCTTAATATTAATATCATTAACATCTAAAAATTTTATTATATTTTCGTGTTCCCGATTATACATAATTTTTATATATACCACAAAAGTCATCATATATTCTAAGTCACACATGCAAAAGCACTAATGAGGACTTCCAAAAACGTGTGAAGAAATACTTAATTGGCACGAGGAACTTAGACGTGTGGAATATTCACCAAACGCTTTTGGCCTCACGCTGAAATAGTTAATCTTATTAAAGTATGTTATAGTCGTCAGAGAAGTGTGATTGTTCTTAGTGACCCATGCAGAGACTGTCTTAATTATCTAGGTGGAAGATAATGGGAAGTTTGGATGATGAATCTAACCAGACGCTGTTTATTGGCCAACTCGGTGCTAATCTCACTTTCCTACACTCTTCCTAATTTTCCTAGAAATTAAGAGCTATATGCATTTGCCCTATGAGGCAAGCAAAAAGAAACGTAATCTCTGAAATTATCTAATCAACCGAAAAGACTTTTACTTAAATCTAATGTGTTAAAAATCGGACTAGACCGATAAAAAAATTAAGATTTAAAGATTCAATCGATATTAAACAATTATTAAATTAGTATATAATAAATAAGAAATAAAAATAAAATTTTCGATTTGATTCAATTTACTTTAATAGGTAACAACTCTTATTGTTAAAAATTAATCAATTTATTAATTAATCATTTGATTTTTGTAAATTAATCAAATTTTAATAGTCTTTTTTAATTAAAATTTGATGAATAAAAATATTACACTTGATTTCCTTTTGTGGTTGTATGTATCAAAATTAAAGTGAACATAATAATATATTTTCTTTTATTAAAATCGGTAATAATTTATTTATAAATTTAATTTATAACCAAATAATTTTTTTTGCCTAAGGAATGAGAATACACCTCATTTAACATTTAACAATGGAGTTCTATTATTAACGTTTAATAACTTTTTCTTGGTTTCATTTAAATATAAATTATCATATTTAATTCAAGATTGATTTAATAAAAATAAATAATTATTTTTATTTTAAATTTCTATTATTATAATTTTTAGAGATAGAGTTGATGTAAAATTATAATTTATATAGTATAATATATTAAAGGACTATTTTATAAATTTTTAAAAATTTATAAACTATTTTATAAATTTAAAAAATTATACAAAATAGTATTCGATATTAATCAACAGTAGTATAGTATTATATCATATATCAATCCGATATCAATAACGACATAGTTTTTATAATATTGCTCCATCCTTGACCAAGTGGGCTGTGTAAAGACGGTCTTAGATAGATAGAGTTTGCAGTTATGCAGTAGACGTTGGAGAGTTTCTATCTCTGCTCAAGTAGGTAGATAGGAGTCTAGATCTGAAAGTGAGCAGAACAAGCAAGAGATACGAGGATCGTACAATATTCCCACCACTGGTACGGTGCCAACTCAAGATATTAGCTTATACAAACTTTTTTTATTGGAAGGTACCAGCAATATTTAGGGCATGAAATCTTCTGTTTCTTTAAGTCTATTCTCATTATGTTTTCGTCCTAAAATGACATGTAGAAATTGGTATTTAGATACCTGTTGAAATCTTCTTCGAACCAAGTGCCTCTGCTCTGCAGCCTAAAATATTGATCGTGAAAATAACTATCAGTAACAGAGCCAGAAATCGATTCGCAACTGTTTTTTTTCCATGTCTGATGCTTGTCAGGTTCTTCTAGCAATTAATATCACCACCAAATTATTCAATAGAAGTATCTGTTTCTCCTTTATCAATGCATATTCTAATTGGCAAAGCTGTTATATAAACAAAAAGATATGAAGCAAGAGTGCCAAGTCTCTCCAGCTAGAAGTTTCGGGGAACTGTAAGAGCTTTGACTAGCTTGCATAGAAGCAGCCAGCTCTCAAGGACTTTTCCCTCATGCCATGCTGTTTCCATACTTGAAAGGCGAGATTTTGGATATTATTTGTTCCATCTGCTTGTGTGGTCGTCAAGATTCAATCTGTGTACGAAAAGTTGAAGACGTGTTAGTCATCTGTACATATCCCTAATAAGTATAATTAACTTTCGTCAAATATGGATTGAGTAAAGTTTCAAATTGTAATTTATACACGATCAACAATTTTTGAGTCCCAGAGTTTGGTAATTTTAAGGGCCAATATCGAAGCAGCCAGTAAAATTACTCATTTGTGACAAGAAAGTCATTCCTAAATCCTACTCTACAATGGCGGAGTCACAGTGGGGGCACTTACTCCCACTGGCTCCAAAAGATTTTACTTGTAAAAATTATTATTTGAAATTTTGATGGTATAAAAAAATAAAATTTTGCTATAATTAAAATTTTGCCCCTACTTAAAAAATTTGCTGAATCCGCCCCTGCTACTCTATGTAGGTTTTCTTTTCTTTTTTGACACTATAAATACCCCTTTAAGAGTCCTTTGTAACATGGCATTGGTGTACTCTTTATTAGTCCTAGGGTTTGTGTGAAAGAGAGAAAACACTTGTAATTTATATTTTCTCTTGTTGTGTCTTCTATTAGGTTTTGTAATTTTCCATGCCTTTTCTTCCATCTTTTTCCATATTGCATCTTTCTGATGTTCTCCTTTATAGGTCTCATCTTTGGAACTGTATGAAGCTTGTTTTTATATCTCCTTGACATTTGGTGTAGCTATTAGGACATGGAAGAATTGATGGAGGAGGTTCAAGAAGCGAGAAGGATCAAAATGTTGCACCAACTAAGCAAGGTATTTATAGGCATCGCAATTGACAACAAAATGTCATTTGTGAGTGATTATTATATTCAACAATTTGAAGGCGATATTGTCATCTCGTGTGATGTTGGACATGATTGATCACGAGCTGCTTTCGGTGAGATTTTTTTATGGATAACAAAATTAACCTATGACAAATTTATTGGCATCTGTTAATACAGGAGCTACAAAATTAGTTTATGCTCCAGAGCCTTTTGATGTTGGGTGAGTCTTATAAGTTGAAATTGTGTGTAAAGATCAACATATCTCATTGTCTATAATTGGTGCCATTTATCCAGGTATTCTCTTCAAATACTTTTATGGTTTACTTTGGTTTACTAATGTAGGTTTCATGATAACAATTTTCTCAAAATTTTCATTACAAGATTGTCCTTTTACAAGTACATGAGTCTTTCATGTTTACTATACATACTAAATAGAATTCAAATCTGACCTAATTCTTTGCTTAGCTGCTAGTCTAGGTAGCTATATAGAGGCACTTGGTCGAAAACATGACGTTGAATTTCATATAAATGTTCCAAGCACAATTTAAGCATTTCCTAAGTTAGTTAATCGTGCATTATATTGATTTATGTCTACAACTAGTTCCATTGATCCAGGTATTCTCTTCAACTACTTTTCTGGTTTAATTTGGTTTACTATTGCAGGTTTCATGACGACAAATTTTCTCAAAATTTTCATTTCAAGATTGTCCTTTTGCAATTACACGAGTCTTTCATGTTTACTATACATACTAAATAGAATTCAAATATGACCTAATTCTTTTCTTAGCTGTTGGTCTAGGTAGCTATGTAGAGGCATTTGTTCAAAAACATGATGTTGAATTTAATGTAAATGTTCCTTGCACAATTTAAGTATTTCCTAAATTAGTTAATCGTGCATTAGCTTGATTTACTTAAAGAGTTGTTCATTTTCAAACTATTCTAGTATTACATATGTGCCTAATTGTGGTGTACAATTTATCAGGTTTATGTTAGTCTTTGTATAGCTTATGTTTGATATTTGTGACCTTGTTCCTGATGAAAAGGTCACAAATATCAATTTTTTGCACCACATGTGTATAAATATGAGCATTCGATATGACTTTTGGCACTCATAGCTTTCATGGTTCTTCAGGGGTTACCGTTCCATATAATGTGAATCATCTTTTGTTTTTTTGCAGGGAGTGAGGGATATATGTTAGAGGAAGTGAAGTCTATTTAGTGCATTAGGGAAGTGCATAAATGCATTGGCAGAGAATAGTCCTCATGTTCCAGTTCGTGATTCAAAACTTACAAGTTTGCTTAAAGATTCATTTGGAGGTGAGATGCCTTTCATGGGACTTTGAGATGGTTTAGTGTATAAATGAAGGTATAATAAGCACTATTACAAGTTTAAGTTTTACACCTAATGGCTTTAGCATTTTATCATATTTTGGGTTCAACAAGAACTTCATTAGTTGTGACTATAGGCCCCTTACCACGTCATAGATGAGAGACCTATAATAGTATATTGTTTGCACAAAGGGTGAGAGTTTAAATGATTTTATGTATCTAAATCATCTATGGTACCCTCAATAATTCCAGTTCGTTTAACACCCAAACTTCTATGCGTATAAATCTTCAGCTTCCTGAATTCATTTCCTAATTTTCCTTGCGTCCCGTTACTTGATGATTTTTATAATATGTAATAAGATTATTATTTATGCAGTTTCTTGTTGTCTATGCACAAGTTATAAGATTAACCAGCTTGTGGTTATTTTGCAACGTCATTTTTCTGTAGGCTATGAAGGTTGAGAATAAGTTAAAAATAAAGGAAGAATTTGTTTATAAAAGTTTGTCTCGAAAGCTTGAAATACAAGTTGACAAGCTCATTACTGAAAATAAAAGATAGCAGAAAGCTTTTGATGACAAAGTCGAAAGAATTAACTAAGAAGCACAATGTCAAATTTCTGAGGTGGAAAGAAACTTTGTAGAAGCCTTAGAGGTTAATCCACTACTTGCACATACATCATTTTTCATTGAAAGTTTGTTGATTACTTTTTTTGTGGCCACCGATTCTTTTGACATCAAATAAGTTACAATTGTGCAAAATTGTATGAATGACATATCTGGGTTTACTGCTCTTTTAACCTTTGGCAAGTGCATGAGGAAACAAAAGTGGAATGAGTGAACATTTCTTAGTTTAGAACTTTTTCACTAAAATCTAATATTTGTTTTTTAGATGAAAATGTATCCAATTTGAGATTTGTGTTGTTTCTGTGGAAGGAAAAAATAAATTGCCAGAGGAGTATATAGAGTCAGTCAAGAAACTCGAAGAGAAAATTATGATGACTCAGCATGATGGCTTCACTAGTAAATGTAATGGAGAGGTAGTCTATCTAGAACTGATTTTTTTAAGGTTTTCAAATTGTTAAGGTATCTTTGCTGGTTAGGCCAATCAATCTGGCCAGTTTTGAGATGATAATGTATTGCTCTTATCAACTCTAGCTAGGATACTTCTGTTGTATCTTGCCTTGGTATAAGTTTGTTTTTGACTCGGGACATATATGGAAAATGTTAGGCATAACTTGACTCCTTTGCATACATCTTTTACACACCATAAAAACACGTGTTTTAAAGGTAAACATGTTTCCATTATGCGCTACCCTCATCATTGTATATCAGGTCTCTTTGTGCTTTACTTTGTGATCAGAGTAAACTTGATAACTATTGTTCCTCCACATGTTCCATCTCTTGTTATTTTCATAATTTGGGGGTTTCTATGAATGAGGACATTATTGAGTTAAAGAGGTTGCTTCAAAAGGAACTTCAGTTAAGAAAGCGAGTTGAAGAGGAGGCTAACAAGCTCAAGAGTCAATTAGAGCAATTTTTACAGTCTGCGGTATGTTTTATGTGGATTACAATACTTTACGATCGCTATATTGCTTATGTGTGATTCCTAGCTTTTCTTTCTTCCCTCCCTACTTATATAAGAAGATAAATGAGTTTGGAATTTTTTAAATATAAGGGGTTATTTCATGCACTAGGCAGGTGGTGATGCTAAGGTTATAAAGCTACACAAGAATCCGGAGGATGATGCTAATGAAAAGAAGAAAACGGCAGAAGAAATTATGATTTTGAAAAGTCAGTTATTGCACTTGAATCTTGAAGCTGATCATGTAATTTTATTTAGATATATGCTCTTCTTACTTTAAGCTCGTAATTATTTGGTTTTAATACTAACTGAAATGTTTTCAAAATAACTGTTTACATCAACATTAGTGGTTTTGAGAAACAAGATGAAGCAGATCTGTCTCTTCTTCAATCACAAATGTATATTTTTTAAATTCTTGCCCTGTTAATGTCATTTTTATGTTTGTAGACAAAAAGGTATGTTGACAAAGGTGGATCTGGAAATGACTTCACTTCTTTAAATTCCCTTGTGTCTCAATATAAGCAGTCCCATTTTAGTGAATCCACCAATGGACACAAGCCACTAATGGCCTCTCTTTTTGAGCAAGGTAAACAAAATTTATGAATGCAGTTGTATGATAACTGAGATCCAATTCATGTGTTTCTTATATAAATTTTTCATAAAATTATTTGACAGTTGGACTATAAAAGGTTTTGTAACTTCTTGAGTCAAAAGATGTCAATGTCAGAATCTATGCAATTAAAATGGTGGCTAACTTAGCTGCTGAAGGTCAGTATTGCATTTTTACCCTTTTCGATTTTGCTTTCAAGTTTCTATGCCAACCTAAAGTATCGATCTAAATTACATCTTTTACTTGGTGCCTGTTCTATAAGTTAAACTGCAGCCAATTAATAGGACATATAGTTCTAAGCATACTATTTAATACTGCTTATGTTGATGGGATTTCATCCTTTGTGTGCTTGCTAAAAATTTAATACATTTCAAAACCTATCTGGTAGGATGAGATAGAAAGAGCAACCTTATTTTATTATACCGTATCATATTGATGTCTTATCATTTCAAAAAATAATGGAAGCTTTTATATTATCATTTAATGGAGAAGCAGGCAAATGAGTTATAAACGCAGAAAATCTACAAAATTTTAAGAGATGGTTGGGATCTGAAACATTCATGGAGTCTAGAATATGCTTCTTGGTATAAGTTACATGAGTGTTCTTTCAATATCTCTTTTTGTGCTCCTTAGTTGGTTTAAAATTATTCTTTATTATGGCATTGTAGGTATGGCCTTATAAAGAGAATGACGAGTTTGGTTTTGTTTAGGGGCTCTTTAGTACGATGCATGCTCTTTTTGCTTATGAGTTAGATGATACTGCTTTTGTCTGACTATTACAGTCTTCTAAGGTATGCTTGTGTTTCATGTGAGTAGAACCATCACAAGGAGTGAGATAATTTTATGATTGTATATGATACTAATTATTCTTTTATGTAAATGGTCAAGGTAAAAAGAAGTTAGAATTCTACACATCTAGGCTATGCTTCAATCTAAATTCCTATCTCTATTTTCTAGTTACAAGGAAATATCTGAGACTCCAGGTATATATACACCTTGAGGGGGTGTTCCTTTATTTCCCTTTGTAAACCCACGTTTTTGATCTTGGAAAGAATGAAGACTTGTATGATTGACACATTGTGTGACATGTTTCTAGGAATTCAAATAATTACCATTCTCCTGCTGTCGTATAACCCACTTTGAGTTCAATTGCTTCCCTTCTTAGCTCCATTACTTCTCTTGAGAGAGCCACAGAGGAGAAATCCTTACTACTAAACAAGGTGGGATAACATTAATATAATTATGTACAACCTTCTTTATGCCTTTTTATTCCTGTAATTGATCAAAAATGATTTTTTTAGTTTCTAGTTTTCTGGATTCGAGATATAAATGAGTTATCCAAGCAAGAAGTGGATGAAATTATAAATATGTATGTTTATCATGTTTTATCATATGATGACATACAGAAAAGGTATACCATTTAAGTTCCTCTCTTTACCAACTTTTTGATAATATGGTGTGGTCTCTAATTAAAATGCTAAAAGAGCTAGAACAATAATTCGAATTATGGTTAATAAAAATCAAGAATGATTTAATGCTTTTCCAAACTTTTACTTTGAAATTTGATCATTTCCCCTTTTTACATTTGAGTAATAACAATTGTTTTTTCTATAACTAAAATCATAAATTACTTTAAAGGTGTATGGTGGTACCAAATCTAAATATATAATTAAATATTGATTCAAATTAAATGTTTTAAGATTGTTTATGACTGAATTGTGATTCAATTAAAGGTTTGGAGATTAAAAATATGCATCTAAGACTTGATTTCAAACAAAAATAAAATGAAAGAAGAACCTTACTTATACATGCTACAGGCACACGGAACAAAATGCTAAAACTTTCCATACAAAAAAAAGGAGAAAGCACAAATATGTACTAAATATATTTGTGCTTCCAATTTTAATAGTCTTCAAATTGGTGATCCAACCTCCTAACTATTTCTTCTTGGTTAAATCTAAAGTATTTAACATTCGCCAAGTTTACTATCATGTTTATATAATAATTAAGGAATGCTTCATACCTACCTAGGAGAATAAGTCTTGTTTTAAATCCACAAGTCAACTCTACTGTAATTATTTGTGATCATATAAGTTTTTAATTTGCTCAGACTATTTCCTCTAATACATATACAAGAGACACATAGGCATGAAGAAATAGAAACAAAGGAGATGAATGAAACAAAGATAATGTGCCAAGTTCTGGCTCTGTTTCCAATCTTGTGTTTAATGCAAAGATAAACCAAGTCATGCAGCTTCATCATTTGGATAAGAATATTCCAGATGAACTCATTACTACAAGAAATTTGTTATAGAAAAAAGGTTGAGTAAAGTTAAGATTAACTCAATTCCAATTTTTTAAATTGACTAATACTAGGTATCAATGTTTCATTCTAAACCTACTTAGGCCTTTGGTTTATATAGACGATGAGATGAGCCAAGCTAATTGTAACTTTTCAATAATTCCATTTGAACCATAATGGATTGTTTGTTCATTAAGAATTGCACAAGGTTTCTGTTTAAGTAGGTGAAATATCCACTCAGTAGAGACAAGAATAAATATTATAAGCATAAAATAATAAACAAAAAAATCATAAACAATATTAAACATACAATATATACAATTAAAGGTTCTATTATAAATAAAAAATGTCTAAACCTGTAATACAAATAGAGGATCATACAAATAGCAATAAAAAATATACAAAACAGGCAAAACTCATAATAAAAACCCCAAAATCCAATTTACTTCAACTACATTTTTCACCAAATTTGATACAAGTAAAGCAAACAATAAATTACTTATTTATTGATCTCGACACCAACAACTCGCTTGGTGATGTTCCAGATACGACTAGTGCAGCTATGGCAGAACTTGTGAGGGATGCTCTTATGAACAGTGGCATTAACCTTGATGTCGACGTAGTCACTGATCTTGTAGGTCTTGAGATACGTAGTCAAAGAGATATAGCCCTTCTTCCTAAAGGGTCTAACCAACAAATCTCTAGTTCTCTTGCGAAATTTGTATGATAGACTTCTCATGTGCTACATCAAGCCTGCTCCTCCAAAAATTACATCTATGAAACATGCAACTTTCACAATCATCACCGAATACTTCATTGATCAAATTCTAGGCATTGACAATATTCCATTCCACAACTTAAGGATTACCGATTAACAAGATAATTCTCAAAGTTTATTATATCTCTAATCCCTATAGTCCTAATGCACTTTCAAACTCCTTTTGTTACTGTTTCCCTGTTCTTTTTTTGCTACTTGTTGATCCTTAGTGCTCGGATGACTATAATCCTATTACACATACAAACTATTCTTGCTGTCGTTTCATTGTCTTTTTTGCTATTTACTGATAATTATTGTTGAACTGTATTTCTCCTGTATTCTGTCTTGTATTATTGATCTCTTGTTCTCATTCTATTTGCTCAGCCAGTAATTTCTTTTTAATTCACATACCTATTGGTTGTTTTCCACCTTGGTCAGAATTTTTTAAATTTTTTTGATTGATTTATTTTAATTCATATCAAATTTTGTAGTTACTATATTCTTTACTAAAATATTATAACGAATTTTACTTCATCTGTTTGGATTGTCAATTTTTCCTTTCCAATTTTATTAATCCAATTGAAATATTCACTTGTTATATCATTTCCTCTTTCCCCTTACAAAATTATGCCTTGCATCATATATCTCCGATTTTTCCTTCCAAATTTTAACTTTAACAATATTCACTTACACATCTTAACCATTTATAACAAAACCTATATATAAACAACTGGGCATTATACGTTTCTAAATTCCCACTGCGCATTTGTGCAGTGAACACCTGCTAATCCATTACTAAAAGCAGCAACGTTTCCTCTTATGCATCTTTATATACTAACTTTTATATTTGCCTTGTTTTTGAGTTTTTACTAGTTATGGGACTTAACTCGAATATTCCCAAGAACGATGGTCATACTTGTAATATGAATAACATTGCACTTGGATTTTGTAAATTTTTCTTGTATTCAACATACATAATGTACAAGGTTCCCTACTTTGTAAAAATTTGAAGAGGGTCATCAATTGACCTGATCTTTCTCTTGTAATTTTTATAAAGAAATTGTTTCCATAATTCAAACCTATAACTTGCTGGTCACAAAGGAACAACTTTTATCAGTTGCTCCAAGATTCTCCCTCTAAATTTTTGTTGTATTATTTATATAAAAATTGCCTCTTTCTCTTCATTTCTCTCTTATTCTTCCTTACCATGTTAAAATTATAAAGCTAATTTTCACTAGAAGATTCTTATACATCTCTTCCTCTCCTTTGGTTCCATTCATGTGTCTATGACGTGTGACCGTATCTACTTTTATTGATAGGATACATGTTTTGATATTATTTATTAATTGAACATATAAGATATTAATTGGATAATGAATTAGATTCAAAAGCCATATGGCTAATCTTCTATTTGAAAAAGAATCCTATCTTAGATTGGAGTTTATTATCATGTTGATATTGGAATTGTTTTACTGGTGGACATGTTGGTAATTGGATAGAATTACTGCTAAATTTTGTTAATATTGTGGATAGCAGAAAATAAAGGGATGAGGTTATTGTGTATTTAAAGTGGGACCCTTATTGCTTGAGTGTTTTGGCGTCACGCACGTCTTCTAGGAACAACCGAAATAAGTCTCTTGTTAAAGTCAAAAAGATTTAGGGCTGGGTTGTGTGGTGATGGGAGATTGAGAAAAACACTGCAGTAATTGTGCATATTTTTGTTAATAGCTGAATACAAAATTGGGTGATGCGTGAGACAAGTAAATGAAGCAGTGAGTGTTAGCTAAGGTGGAGAAAGTCTCGACAAACTTTATCAGCGCTGCACGTCATCATTGCAGAGAATTGCCAGGAAGCATATAGTTACTCACGTGAACAAATTTATTGAGGGTGGAGCTTATTTTGGCTATTATGAGGGCTCATTCACCAAGGGACTCTTGAAACACCTAGGTATCACGAATCCAAGCTTCTGCCATTTAATGTTGAGGAATGAGACGATCTATTCATTAATGGCCTGTTTGGTAGGAGGGAATAGGAATTCTATTCCCTCCATATTCCACGGTAATGTTAAGCCCATGTTTGGTTTAAAGTAAACACATAATACTCATTTTATGTCAATACGTATTCTGCGATTTTAAAGAATAGCTAAACTCGACTAAAACCTATTATTACTTAATCGACAAATCCGTAATCTTTCTTCTACATCTAAGCTTGTTCCTTTTTACAAACCTAACCTTCTCCCGAAACTTGTTTTCTTATTCAACAGCCGAAATATCTTGGAGCCTCTCTTCGAAAGTTCTTCTTCTCTGCGAAAGTTCTTCCTCTTCTTGATGTTCCAGGGTTCTACTACCAAATTGTAGGTAAGTTATTTGTATTGTTTTGATTGGGTAATGGATTTCAATTGAATGAGGGGTATTTTTTTTCATGTGGGTATTTTATCTGAGTATTTTCGATGAATTGCATCTGCATAATTTGTTTGGGTTTTTTTCGTGTGGGTATTTCATCTGTGTATTTCCAATGGGTTTCATCTTCTTCTCCTTCTTTGAGGTTGATACATCATCAGAAGCCCTCTTTACCCATTTCATCACCGTAAAAGTCCCTCCCACGACGACTGATAACCAATTTCGACTAAACTTCAGATCGTCTGAGAAATGGGCTGAATAGGTTCACGCTATTCTCAGTTCAGCGTGAACAGTAGTAGTTGCAGGCACAGTGACAGTAGCTTACATAAATGCAAAACTGAAGCTTTTTGGTAGACCCCAAATTCCTGTCAACTTTTGTTTGGGTTGCTCAGTTATTGTTACCTCAGCAAAATGGGCAATGTTACTACGTATAATGCCTACTCACGAATTTGGTCAAGTCTCTTTCGGCCCTGGCTTTTCTTGGTTTCTACCGAAACATGGCATCA
>JAOSBP010000204.1:3309136-3327170 GCA_027563825.1 Erythroxylum mucronatum
ACTGTAAGCAAGAAGATGCAAATGAAAGCAGAAGGCAAGTCGGATAACAAAATAAGCGTGAAGAAAATCTGCAGTCTATCGATCCTGAGTATTTATAGAAGATCGACCGAACGGACATTCCAACCAACGCTTGACGCGTGGCGAACATCCGAGCCGAACGCAGACACGTGGCAGAATCTGAGCTTAGGTGAATTAGGGTTGTTAGAAATTCAGAGCGGCGCAACAACTGAAAGGACGCGCCTGACAGCTGTACGGTAGTTAAAATGACATACCAGACAGCTGCACAGTAGTCAAAAGGACGTGCGTGACAGTCTGTCAGAGAACGCGAACCGTCAGTAATGATTACACTTAGTGCTTCATTTAAGCCTTGTCGCCCAGTCGATCGGCCCTGCCACCACACTCGCCTGATCGACCTCTTCACTACACCCGGTCGACCTGCCATATCGCTATAGCCGATCGGTCGGTTCTATTATTACCTTCGATCGGTCTGCCATGCGACTACCTCTGATCGAACGATCGCACCACGATAAATCGATAGACCGGGCCTAGCACGAGATGCCATGAAGACATGCTATACGATCCTTATATACTTCTTCGACCCTTCTCTTGAATCAGACTCGAGGAGTAGGGGAAGCTTATGGTTAGGTCCGCTGTGCTAGGCCTAGACCCAAGCCCAAGCCAAGGCCTAGGTCCACATGTCTACGGCCCATTCGCAGGTGTTAGTCTCCCATGCAAACATAAAGACTTACGTAAAGACCTAAACCTAGCATCTATTCTCTATATAAGGTACTGTTTGGCCATAATACAGGTACGAGATTACAACCATATTTTTCTCTGTTCTTAGCAACCAATACCCTCTCAAAAAAGACTAACTTGAGCGTCGGAGGGGTCTGCCGGTAGTCAACCCCCGGCGTGCCTTATCTGTTTTGCAGGAGTCCTTTAGCCAAAGCCAGTCAGAATCATAGATCCAAGCAACAACTTTCAGCCCTAGCAAAATCAGACTGAACCAATTAGAGTATTAGCTTTCCTAGCCAATAAAATAGCTCATATCCAATTCAAGATCGTGTTTGCTAAGGGGTGCTTATCTTCCTCGACTTTTCTGTAAATTCTATAATTCCTCTTTTTCCAAATCATATATATAGTAGTTATAAAAGCGACTTTGAGAAGAATGACATTTTCTTTACCTAGTTTGGAGTAATTGATAAACCATCGCAATGTAAGCTCCCAACATAAATATTGTTCACAATAGCTACCATGTATTGGATCCTACTCCATATGACTTTCGAATAAACACAATTAAAGAACAAATGGTTCTTGTCTTCATCAACGTTGTGGTGAATGACGCAACAAACATCATTCGGGTTAAACCAGCTAACCAAGTTATGATGGAAGCTTTGGGGTTCGCTACCAATAAGTATGAACATATAAACTTTGGTTGATTTGCTTTTATCAAGATTACTTATATATTAGAGTCAACACATCCTTTGACAATAAAGTCTAATCTTCCATATTGTAATGAAACATAATAGGTACCCTTAATATATGTTAAGATCCTCCTTATAACATTCTAATGCTCTCTAATAGGAAGTGACCAACTACTCCTACTGTTTATGTAATGTTTGGTCTTGTATAAAATCATAGTGAATATTAAACTCTCTACTACAGATGAATACGGTACTTAAGACCTCTTCATATTCTCATCTTAATTGGTAGGGCTCTTACTAGAGAATAAATTGAAATTGATAAGAAAATTGGTAAATATTAGCTTATAATTTTTCATATTGAAACATCATATGTTCTTCTTTAGGCAGTTCTTCTAAGAAAGGTAAATCTTCTCGTTATTTTTGTTTCAATGGATTTGCATTTTACAACATTTTTTGCTAGTCCTAATCCCTTCATTTCAATTTCTCTATCCACTTTTGCATTTAATTATTTAATACGATCTTTGTTGGGAACAATAACTAGCGTGTCACCATTATGCTTGATCTTGAAGATTCATTTATTATTAATTGATTTTCATCCTTGTAATAATGGTATAAGTTTTTAAGTTTAATTTTTATGAAGAATTTCAATTTCTTCTAGCATTGATGCCATTCATTAACAAACATTGGATTATTATGTGCTTTTTGAAAAGTTAATTGTTACCGATTCTTTGTTAAAAGCCTATTTATCATATAACCCTTCATCATATAATGCGATTGTTAATTTGATAGTCTGTTTATGTGATCTGATTAATAAACTTTTAGAGCCTTAAAGTCAATTGGTTCTTGAGAATTTACTATAATGTTTCAAAAGAAGTATTTTGCTAAATTTTATTTTCTTATTGTATCACAATCCCTAAACTTCTTTATAAAGTTTTATTGTCTTCATCTTTCTTTTATAATTCTTCTTTTATAAAGGTGATGTCCCTACTGAGAATAACCTTGTGGGCAACGGGATCCCATAAATGATACTCTTACACTGTTTTAACATATATTAAAAATAAGCATCTATTAGATTTTGGATCCAACTTCGTGATTTTTCTTTGTTATTGTACATCTTCTACAAAGGACTACATGAAAGAGTATATGCTACAACATATTTTATTTCAAACCTTCTTACTTATTAAATGCACCAAATTCATTATTAGTATGTTCTATTATATTATTTGTTCTTAATTATTTGATCTTCTTTTACCATAATCAAATTTAATGTGTTTTGAAAACTTTAAAGACCGAGAATACATATGATTTTGTCTTGATATAGTACATCTAATACCTTTTGGAATAATGATCAATGAAGGAAACAAAGTACTTTGCTCCTCCTAAAGGTGAAACTGGTGCTTGTTACACATCAAAGTAAACCAATTAAAGATTAACCTTGCTTCTTAACATAATGCTCAAAGTAAACCAATTAAGGGTGAAACTGGTGCTTGTAACATAATGCTCATAAAAAGGTTAGTGTACCTCTATGAGTCCAAGGAGTAACCATTATTCAGCAAGGATCTTCTTTTCTTGTTTAGATATATGTCTAATTTTTTTATGTCCAAATATTAAAGATGCTTTAATTGGACTACGTGAAGCGACTAATGCTTTTATTTCTAGTAATATCTCCCCCTTTAACTTGTACATGCTTGCATCTATATTTTTTACGTTCATAAGAATAAGCGTGTATTAAATTACTTTCAAAATCTTATTGACAATTTCTATTTTGCATCCTAGATCATTTAGTTGTCTTAAAGAGAACAAAATCTTCTTTAAACCTTCTACGTGTCATACCGCCTAAATGGTATAAATTGTACGTACCATCATATGCCTTCAATTTGATAGTTCTAATATTGATAACCTTTTGAGGGCAATCATCACAACTATATATAGATCCTCTTGAGATAAGTTTATAATGATAAAGCCATGCCCTTTCACAGGTTATGTGAAAATTAGCTCCTAAGTTGAAGAGCTATACATCAAGTAATAATTTCTTTCTTTCAATTGTTATTGCTACTTTATAACACAGAGCATTGTTATCATATACTTGAAAATTTTCTTTAAGAACTAAAATTTTTCTTATTTAAATTCTAAAAAATCTTTTAAATTGTCCTTTCTTGCTACAATTGTAGCATTTAAATGCTTCTTACTTTTTGAATATGATCTGTTATGATTTTGGCTCCTAATTAGGTTGTATTCTGTTAGTCTCTCTCTTATCACTAGTAAGGCTTTAACTTGATTTGCACTAGATTGCTTATCTTCCTTATTCTCGCATTGACTTTCTTTATCTAAAATTACAGTTGTAACTTCGTTAAAGACTAGGTAATCTATAAGAAGATTATTAGTTAATTTAATGATGAGTTGATCATATGAATTTGAAGTAGAATTTGGATACATTCATGTAACTTATTCTATAATCCAAAAATGTGAGTTGAGAGAATAAAGTAGTAAAATTATTAATGCGCTTGGTCATCAAAGTTAATTATGATACCTGAAGAGTTTAAAGTTTCCTCTTAAAGAAAATTTTATTGTAAAGTAACTTGACCTCGTATAGCTTTATAAGATGACTTTATATCTCTTTTAATGTTTTCTTCTCCTCTATGCTTGACAAAACTTTAGCAGCTAAAGTTAGATGAAGATTTGCAATAACATTCACATTCATTTCATTCTATTTGGCATTATTAGTAAAGTCCATCAGCCTTTCACTAATAGTTACAAGATAATTATCTTTTGTAAAAATAGTTTTTTTATTTCACAATAAGAAATTACTTCTATTGAACTTCGTAAACTTTTATTTTGAGTTAAGAGAGATGGTTCTCAGTATTTCATGTAAATAATAATTGTATATATGAATAATGTCTAGTATTATTTAACTTAATGCTTAATATGGAGGATCCATTTATGCTCAAAGGTAAATTTTATCGTTTAACGATTAGGCCGACCATGCTATATGAGAAAAATGTTGGCCTATCAAAAAGATTTATTGTCATAAGTTAATGATGGCGGAGATGAGGATGTTCTATTAGATGAGCAACCTTACTAGAAGTGATGGGGTTAGGAATGTAATGGTACGAGATAAATTAAAGATAACTAATATGAAAAAAAAATTAAGAGAGACAAGGTTAGGTGGTTCGGGCATGTTAAAAGGAGACACTCAAATGCTCCAGTGAGAAGATACGAGAAGGTTGTACTTAGAGACTATAAGAGAAAAAAAGGAAGACCTAAGAAGAATTGAGAGGAGGTAATAAAAAATGGTGTGACTTTTTTTTTGAAATTAAAAGAAATTGTATTAAAAATAACAAAAGCTACATAAGCCTCATTACATACACGTAATTTGTCCACAAATATGCAAAAATAACCTATAAAACAAATATCCAAGAGGTACAAGTAACTATAACATCCAAGTAATCTTCATGTTAGGAGAAAGTGTATTCTGCTTGGAATTTGCAATCATGGCAGCTCGAACCTAATTAATAATCATATTTGCTAGCTGATATTTTTCTGTTTCAATGCCCTTGTACAACCTCCTATTACGTTCCCTCCAGATCCAGTAGATAGTGGTAGTAAAAATTGTCTTAATGAGCAAATCATTGGGTTTTCCTTTCTTAGTGCTATCAATAATTATAATCAAAGTTTCTCCCTGGTCAAAAGTGTAGCAAGGAACTAGTAATAGGTGTAACAGGTGTAACATCACGATCCAAATCACTTTTGTATAATTACAACAGAAATATAAATGGCTTCTGCTCTCTTCAGCTTGTTTGCACAAAATGGGATCATAAATCTCAAATCAGTTATCTTTAGTTCTCAACCTATTCCTGATTACCAACCAGGAAAGAACTGAGGCTTTTGGGTGTGATTGCTTCCATAATAAGTCATACCAAGGGACTTCAGTAACATTTAGAAAGATTATCTTATGACAGGAGCTATTAGTGAATGATATGATTTTGCTGGGACTTACAGATGACATGACCCTTAATAGAAAATTTTAGCGTCCTAAGCTAAAAAGATATCACTTAGAGAGGTCATTTTCTTTCTCATGGGTCTTTTAAATATTTTCCTTCAAGGCTTATGTCTTATATTTAGCTTAAACTTGAAACTAAACATCCTCTTATGTAACCTAAATATGTTCTCATCTTGACTTGTTTGATTTAGTTATTTATTTACTTGTCTCCTTCTTTATTTGTGTATTTATTTACCTATTTTATATTCTTATTCTTATTTTTAACCTTGCTCTATATCTATTGTAATATTGATTTTATTATTTATATTTATACATATTTATTTATTTGTTTGTTTATTTTTATGTATTTATTATTAGTGTTATTATCTTTTATATCTTTTATTTTTATTTTTATTAATGTACCATTTAATATGTATATATTTATATATTTTATGTTGACCTATCGAAAACAAGCTCACTATCAACTAGGAGTAAGGTTACGTACTTCTGTACCTCCCTAGACACCGCGATCAGTACAAATTTTACGGGGTGTCTAGGGAGAGCTTAATTAAGATCGGAAGAAATAAGATACACTATATATTTTTATGAGTAAAAAGAGAAGTTACATACAAAGCTCTCTAACTACAAGTTATAAGTATTAATTTGTAACTTAAAATATATAAGATTGGAATCCACGTGAGTTTTACTCTTAATGCTTGAATTTGTTTATTAATACATAAAATAAGAAGATAGATGAGTATTATAAGTGAATCAAACTAATTATAGTCGCAAAATGAGTATTATAAGTGAATCAAACTAATTATAATCGCAAAATTTAACAGTAGACTTGTGCACACAAAATCTTATAGCCATTATACATTTAAAAATAACTTATTTAGTTATAGTATAATAAATATATATAAATTCCAAACTAGTGTAAATAACCCTTGAGAGCACTGCGGCCATAATTTTTGCTGCTGGAAATGGAATTGCTGATCTAAAACAACAACAAAGAAAGCAAGTTGATGAGTTCGATAATTATATTTAGATGGATGGTATTGTTGTCTGTTATTTTTGGAAGATGTATGTTGTTGTATGATTGATGTATAATACATTCTTAAGTTAACTTGCAAGTAGCTTCCCAAAGTCTTTACAGGGTTTCCTTCCCCTCATATGCAGAAAATTTCCTCCGTTGAAAAATGTGGCACCAATTTGCATAACTTCACCGTGACTTGTGACTTTGAAAGATTGTGTGAAAACAAGAAATTAGTAGCAGTGAAATTAATATAATCCTCACTTTTTTATTGCCACGGGGCCTGGAATTTCAGTCTAGGTCTCCATCTCTCCAAAATTTTCCAGGTACTATGCATCGCTATCTCATCGAATATATATATATATATATTGATATAGAGTAATTGACTAATTGCCTCTATTTATGGATTATAATTATACTGCACAATCATACTAAATTTCTATGGATCATTTGAAAACAATAATGTTGAAGAAGTTTCATTTAAACAGAAAAATATTATTCCAGTGTTCAAAACTTCCCGTTTTGTAAGAGTCAGAAGAAAGTCATAATATACATTATATATCTTTTATATAATCCCGGCTTTGTATTGTATATGTTAATTTTGATATCATTATGTATTGCGTTTGATATGCATTATATATCTTTTTCGTGTTGCATTTAATATGAATTTTTAAAGTGGTTTAAGATATATACTTTTTTCTTATAAGTATCGTGGAAAAAACTATAATACATTATCAATACTTGTTGAAATGGTTACATATAATATAGTGATCAGGATTTTTTAATGTTTTTTTAATTCTTTTCTATTTGATAATATATTATCATGTTATATGTATTTTATTAATAAAGAGTTTGCATCAAAAGTTTGGGGATCTAAGTAGATTTTAAATGCAATTTCATAGAAAAAAAACTATTAGATTGAGAGAATTATTCATAAAATTTCTGAGAATTATTGAAAATGTTATGTTGTTAGAAATGTCAACTTTAGTTCAATAATAAGATTTGATTTGTTGAATCTTATTATTGGTGGACTGATCGTCATAGTTTAATAAAATTGGCTTCGTCTCACGACATATCATATAAGACTAGAGTTTCATATGGAACTGGTCCTACTGGATTATGTGACTCCCGCGTTTTACGGCAAGTTAGGAACTTAGTAAATGTTATCATGTTTCAATATCCCTAAAATCTAATTAATGGACAAATAGTCAGGTCAAGAGGCAAGATGTTCAAACCAATGAGGAGATTAGTCACTAGATCTGCCGATTGATACTCTAATCTAAAGACAAAAAAAAAAAAAAGAGGCAAGATGTTTGTATCACTTCTTTTAAGACCTTTTCTAAAAAAAACACTTCTTTTAAGACCTAACCGCAGCAACCGAGAAACTAATGAAATTTTGTTATTTTATATAAGTATTTGATTAAGACCGCGCAAAACTAAAGCAAGAAATAATCAACTTATAAAATATTATTATATATATATATATATTTAAGTGGGGTTCACTGTTGACTTACTAGTCAATGCTACATTCATGAAGGTTTCGTGTCAAAGTTACTACTAGATTTGAATACTTCTACAAATTCAATTAAATTCATAACTTCAACTAAATTTTTATAGTTAAATCATATTAAAATAATGAGATCTGTATTAAAATGCAAGAGATATTGTTTAAGTGATTTATACGTTCTATCAAATCAAATATTATATGTTATTAGTTTTAAGTGGAATCATTATTTTCAAGTTATTCAAAATAGTGTGTATATAATATATATATATATATGTATGTATAATTTTTTAAATACATATAAGATTATTTAACGTTAAATTTTTCTTTAGTTTTATGCAGTCACTAATATTGTCGTCATCATCATTATCATCACCATACCCCGAAGTCCCGCAGTGAAGCGAGGTCTGGGGGGTCCGAATAGTACGCAGCCTTACCCTTACATAATAGAGAGACTGTTTCCAGTAGACCCACATGCATATGTGACAAAATAATAGTGATGAAAAAAATTCTGCTTTAGTGAGGCATTCAAAATAATAAAACCAAAATTTACAAATACAAATAAAACTATACAAGTACAAATGAAAATAATAATAATAATAATAATAATATTATTATTATTATTATTATTAAAAAAAGCCAACCGAAGTTTAACTTTAAATGTAAAACTGAAATTAGTGATATTTTATGTATTTGATTTTGTATGAAGTCTATAGAAACCTACAAGCCAGAGTTTAGACTTCACATATATATTTGGAAATTTCAAGCCTGAAAAGAAAATTCTTAGTTTAAACAATGCAACTATTAAAAAATTATTTTGACTTAAATTGTTGTATATTATAGGAAATTAATAAAATTAAAAAAATACAGATCCAATGTACTTATATTTATTAAATTCATATATTAAGTTACACGAAGCGGATTACATAATTAGAGAGAGCCTGCTGTTTAGTGTATTCCATTTGGAGGGGAAGAAATAAGAGGTCATTCATGAATTAAAAAATGGACTGTTATGAGTTAGCTTACAAAATTTGACTATGAACCTATCATTGAGAAGAAGATGGTACTTGGAACAAAGCTGAAAATGTGTATTTACTATTTAGTGTAGATGGATCTAAGGCTTGCTTTATTGATTTAGATAGTGATGTACTTGTCTGTTTGTAGTATAGTTCTTGCCATTGTATTCTTTTGTACCGTTGACTCACAATTCTAAAAATTAAAAAATTTAAAGATGTATTATACTTAGCGAGGTATCTAATAATATATTTATTTCATTCACTAACTTAGGGCATGAAAAGTAAGAGAAAATAGAAAGAGTGACAAACATCAATTGCAGATGTTTCTAGTCCATCAACAATTGTTTTTGTCTAATCACACTGAATATCTAGTAATTATTCCCTATATCCTGACTTACAAACCGAACATATAACATAGCCAGAACTTTTAGCAAGTCCCCATCTTCAAACTAGTTATGAATATCCCAGTCCTCATGATATGATATGGAGATCTCTACAAACGAAAAAGACATGCATGCATAGTTTGAAGTGGATAGCCCATCGTAATTATGGTTTGCCACTGTCAGGTGCAGGAATTGTTTCAGGGACGCGACGCCTTTCCCGTTCTGAATGAGAAAATCTATGTACGTGGGAAAGGAGACTGCCAAAGCTGAACTTCCTTCGATTGTTGAGGTTCTTTCCGTGATGGCCAACTTTTTTCTTAGAATTGGCGGTCAGTATCAGTAAAAAGATTACGAGCAGAACAAGGTACCGGGTTGCAGCTTTGTTTCCCATCTAATGCTATATATCATAAGCCTTGATAATCCACCCGAAAAACAAGCTAGCTATAATTAATTCTGAGAATTGTGTAACAAAAATGAGGTAGGAATTATGAATATCGTCACTCCATGGCGGAAAAGCAGGTGACAGAAGTCAGAAAACTCAGACTGAGCGTAGGGAGATTGAAATTAATTCAGGGAACTCCTGAAAGAGCTTGATAAGTAATACCTCAAGAGGAGAAAGGAGTGAAATTTTGGTCTAGTGCGTCGTGAAACTATGGTGAAGGCCTCTATTTAATTTATAGTTGTGTTAGCTGTAATTTAATGAAACATTTGAGAATTGTACTTGTAATAACGTGCAGAATAGGGTTAAGTAAACAAAGACGTTGACTTATCTACAACTAACAAACATTCTGATATGATCCAAGAGGAGCCAGTACCTGCCCCTACCCAGGCCAATCATAAAAAAGGGGCCCCATAAATGTGCTTCGTTATTCTCATTTTGTGCATTGTTAGGCTGTAACGAAGATAGATAACTTTGGCGAGGCTGTTAACATTTTTATTTTTTAACACTAATAAAAGTAAGCAACTTCCGAGATTTAACGTTAATTTTTTATACTTATAAATAGTTTTGAAGTATTTAGGTATATTTTTACTTTTTAATTTATTTATTTTCATCAATATATGTATTTAAGGTATTCCAACTTAAAAATTAGTAGCAATTTCACGATTCTGTTTTCTAAGTTTTGAGTTTTAAATATAATTTAAAGGTAAAGTTTCTAATTTTTAATGTATTTTTAGCTTATTAAATATTTGAATATGTTATAATTAATTTATAATTTGACATTAATGTGGACATTATATTAGCTTATTTCTCAAGTATGTTAATTTCTTGTATTTTTAGAAATTAGTGTCACTCTATCGTTAAAATTTGCTCTTTGTTTTTTATTTTTAATATTAGATATTAAATTTTGCTATTTATTTATTTTTCCTCTATCACATATTTAATACCATTTATATATCTTTGTGATATATTGTGAAGCTATTGGAGTGTGGTTGTGCCTGCATACTTCTTCCAGTTCCATACAGGTGTTTTTGTTCTTTTTCTAGTCCAACTGTGTTATAATTGATTTATATTATGTTGTCTAAAAAATATTTGTCTGAAAGTGAAAAAAGGAAAAAAAAGAAAGAAAACAAGTAGCACAAGTTGATAGAATCCCAAAAAGGAGAAATTAATAAATTTATTAAAAGAGTAGGCTTCTCTAGTGAGAGTCCCAATGAATTAGGTGAAGGTAGTTTTGAACAACATGAAGAAAACTTTAGTGATGAGATTCATATTCATGAAGATATTAGAAATTTGAGTTAGTATGATCATGTACCAAATGCATCAACTTTAGAAAATTTAAAGACAGATGAGCAAGTAAGCCCTATATCGGACATTTATGATCCTATAAATTGAGATAATCTTGATAATAAAGCAAGGGATATTTTAGTTAAAAAAGGGCCTGTAAGAGAATGGAATCTTATGTTTCTTTTAGACAATGCCTCTCGTCATTTTTCATATTCTTATTATTATAGAAATTTGAGTAATGGAGAGATTAGTGATAGAAAAAAGTTGGTTTACTTTAAACATGTAGATAAAGTATATTGTTTTGTTGTAAGTTGTTCAAATCTACTAACAAACAAAGTAGATTAGCAAATGACGAATTTAGATATTTGTACTATTTTTAGTTATTTTATTGTTAATGATATTTGTAAGATATTATTAGTTAATGTTATGATCATTTAATATTTGATTGAGTATGTAAACTTATAAATTGAGTCATTTATATTTCATAAAAGCATGTAAACTTAAATATATTGTTGATTTATTGGGGCCTTTTTTCGCCCAGGGTCTATAAAACGATAGAAATGGCCCTGAGAGGAGCCGAAGAAGCTTAACGAGCAAGAAGAGCCTAATGAAAGTGTGGATCCAATAGAAGGATTCAACAGGGAGAAGGAGACCACTGATAGTTAAGGAATTAAGAGGATTTTTTTGACGTACCGACTATTACCGCCACTTCATCAAAACCTATGTTGTCATTGCAGCACCACTTATAGATTTGCTGAAGCATAACACTTTTCAGTGAACTGAAGTAGCTGATCTTGCTTTCTAACAACTCAAATCTACCATATGATCTGCTCCTGTTTTGGCCTTGCTTGATTTTGATCAAGTTTTTGCTATGGAAACCGATGCTTCGATGAAGGGGATTGGCGCAGTCCTGAGCCAGGACAAACACCCTATTGCCTTTTTCAGCAAGAAGTTGGGCCCTTGCATGAGCAAGAGCTCTGCCTATCCCATAAAGTTATACACAATCGTGGAGGCCGCCCTCAAATGGCGTCAGAACCTGCTGGGTAGGAAATTCCTTATTTATACTGACTGTCGGAGCCTCATAGTCCTAATGCAGCAAGTAATCCAAAACCTAGAGCAGCAATATTACCTGAGCAAGCTCTTAGGCTTGTACTAAGCAATTCTTTATCGACCAGGCAAGGAAAATAGACCTACTGATGCCCTGTTTCGTTCCTCTGCTATAGCGCTCCTTTTGGAGGCTAGACAAGTTCTTAACATTGTGGACGACATTAGGAAAGAGAATCAAGCGTCTCCGGAGCATCAGGAATTGCACAATGCTTACCATCTTGGTCATCTTCCTAAGGACTATCAGCTTATCAATGGCATTATATTATTCAAGGGCAAACTCCTCTTGGCTTCGGATTCCCTCTTCGAAACACTCTCCTCCATTAGTTTCACACTACCAAGCTTAGCGGACATGCTGGTATTCTAAAGGCATACATACAAATCAGCTAGAACTTTTGGTGGCCTAAACTTCGAAAGTACATTATTGCTTTTATCAAAGAGTGTCCAATCTATTAGTAGGTGAAATACTGCACTACCCTACCAGTTGGTCTTTTGCAACCATTACCCCCTCCAAGCTATATATAGGAGGACTTAACCATGGATTTCATTATGGGATTGGCTCTGGCAAAATGTTTAACAGTCATAGTGGTAGTGGTTGATAGATTGACAAAGTTTGCTCACTTCGCTGCCCTACCTAGTTCCTTTAATGCTTAAACGGTTGCGGAGAAATTCGTTGATATGATTGTTCGACTCTATGGCTTTCCGAAATCAATCACCACTTATTGAGACCCACTTTTTATGAATCAGTTCTAGGTCAAATTATTTGCTCTCAGTGGCACTACTCTTCAACGATCCACCGCCTACCACCCACAGATAGACAACCAATTGGGAGTTGTCAACCGAACACTCTAACAATACCTCCCCTGTTTTATGCATTAATTTCCCCACAAGTGGCTGCAGTATTTACCATGGGCAGAATTATGGGACAATGCCACCTATCATACATCCATCGGGATGTCACCATTTAGGGCTCTCTATGGCCACGAAGTGTAGCATGTTCCCGCGTATATACCAAGCACCACCAACATTGAGTCTTTGGACACTCAATTAAAACACCGTAATGAGCTCCTCAAGTTCCTCAAACAACAATTGGAATAGGCTAGGACCAGAATGAAGTAAAAAAACAAATATACATAGACAAGAAGTCCACTTTAATGAGGGGGATATGGTCCTAGTGAAATTACAACCTTATCGACAGCACTCAATGACCTCAAAGCGCAATCAAAAGTTGGGATTGTGATATTTCGGCCCTTACAGAGTGGCTCATGCAATTAATCTTGTTGCATGAATTGAAATTACCTACTGGGATTCACATTCACAATGTCTTCCATGTCTCTCTCATCAAGCGCTTCAATGGACAACAGCCCACTAAAGTCACCACTTTACCTCCATCTACTATCGACAATCACCTTTTATGGAGTGACACAACGGAAGTAATTAGGTAGAGATTTTAGGTTAATCTCATAACCAAATCTAAGCATAAAACTTAGGATTTAATAAAGAAGAGAAGACAATCTCTCTAGGAAAATTTCTTGCAAAAACTTTATTAAGATAATGCTCTTCAAGCTACCTAAAACATATATTAACCCTCCATTTTATATCCTTAATGTGGTATAGTATATAAGAGTCCTAATTCTAGTAGGAAAAGGATTGATTGAAATCTTTTTCTAAAGCTAACTTATTTCTTTTCTTGCTGGACAAGAAAACCTTCCTAACTAGGAAACTTAAAATAAAGTAAAACAAAAACAAATCCTAATCCTAATGGATATATGACAACATAACATATCCTTATGGATTCAATCCTTTATTAAAATCCATCAGAAAGTAAAGTATAAGACTTCTTTTGATAGAAAAAAACAGAACATGGTAGCAAAACTAAATTCCAGCGGACAGTCACCCAAACCCAACCATGGACATCACCTCTGATTCTTGTCAGGATCATTGCATGATATAAACCGTCAAACAAGATCGATTTTATTACTCACCAAGCACTTCTTTCTCTAGCCAGAACAAAGACTACACTCCGTAATAAACATCTTAAGAACACCCCATGGCTATCTTAAATACCCGAGGCCACCAAGAAAAACAGATTTAATAATGGAATATGATGATCGGAAAGTGCACAGAATATCGGCTGCTGGATTAGGAGAATATCGGCTTCCGGATTAGGAGAATACTATCCAATAACAAAAATTTCAAATTGTTCACAATTTTATGAATGCAATGGCGTGAGAAATACAAAAAATGATCGACTGCAATTGTATACAACCGTTTCCACAAAGCATTAGATGAGATACAACCAGAAGTGTATTGATCACTCTCACAGTTAAACATATAAAATAAAAAGGAATACGATTGACCCAAGAGATTACTAATCCAGAGGAATCTGAGAAGAAGCAGTCACCTACTAACCGGAAATTTGAAATCAGCTTTGTTCTAGCCAGCACCGGAACAAAGAAAAACTGGGATCTTATTGGGATATAATTGGAGAAAACTTGAAAGAAAGGATGGCCATTGGTGGAAACTAAAGTTGACAATGACAGCCAAGTCTAGAACAGATGTGGGGAACAGAGAGCCAAAAGGAAAAAATAAAAGAACTGATAATTTCAACGACTTGTTGGTCAATGCGGGACATTTTAACAAATATCTCCGACTCGCTATCCACTCTATATATATCAAATTAACGATAACAACAATAACCTTTGACTATTTCACACTTCACCCAACTCAGAACCACAAGCATACAGCTAATTTATATACACTCATAACTGGATAAGAATTGACATGTTGAGTGCAAGCAAGAATATGAAACCAATTCGTCAGCCTCCATTTGTGATGATCTTATCGAAGTGGTCAATTTTGAAAGCCAAAAAAAAAAAAGAAAGAAAAACACCATTACAGTTAAGAAAATTCAAACAACAACTGTAACAAAGCTGATTCCTTCTGCGTTTTCCTACACTAAGTAACCGACGACCTAACATAACTCATACTAAATACAAGTCCCCGATTTCCAAATAAGATAGGGAAACAAAAGAAGATAGAAAGAAGCGTTGAAGTTGGCAACTTGAGAAGAAAACCCGTTCCTTTCAATTCGGTAAAGAACCCATCAAACAGAAGATGAGAACAACAATGGCCGTTTACCTTTTAGTATTTGAGCAGAGGAATTGGAAGATGTCGAGAGACGACTGTGAGTGAAGAATATGAAGAAGATGCGTGGATTGCGCCCGTACTTATAGCCATCGACTTGCCTCGTATTTTCCAAGAAACCATTTTTGGAATCGAAAACTTCGCAAGTAACAACATTACGATGATTATTATTACGGTGAGGTAATAGGGATTACATCAGAAGTATTCGAATATTGAACATAGGCAATAATAAATATAAAACTCTAAATACCTAAATATCATGTTTAATTGAAAAATATTATTAAATAAAAATTAATTGGTTTATTTTATTTACAAGAACTTATAATTAATAAATTTATCAATTTTTAACAATAAAAGTCATTAAAATAAATCGAATCAAAAAGTTAAAAATTGAATTAAAAAATAAAATGTTTCAAGATTTGTACGACTGATTTAAATTAATCGAACTAGTTGTATTTTTTAATTATTTCATAAATATATCATATTATTAAAAGCTTAAATTCTTAGTTTAATTAAAAGCAAAATTTGAAGTTTCTGGTTGACCACTAGCTTGAGCCTTCGTTGTAAAGGGCAAATTAATTTTCTAGGTCTTGTGAGCAATTATTCCAATCCAAAACTGCCTTTTTTTTTTTTTTACAAGGGGAAGTAAAACGAAATTACACAAACGGTCTAATTAGCGCAATATTTGCGGTACAAAAAGTCGTGTTGGTCACGGCATAAATGAGCCTAGACTGATGTCGGAGGTTCCTGGAGGTAGTGAAATCTCGACTTGGCTATAACTAGGGGTGAGCATTCAGGTAATTCGGGCCAAATTTTCACTGTTCGGGCCCGGCCCGAATTACCCGAAAATTTTTTTCCCTTACCCGGCTCGAATCCGAATTTTCAATTACCCGAACTTACCAGACCCGATTTACCCAAATTACCAATTTACTTGACCAGAACTTACCCGATTTATCCGAATTACTCGAATTATCTCAGCCCGATTTACCCAAATTACCCAAATTACCCTATTTCGCAATTTTTTCAAACCTAATTCAGGTAATCGGGTTGGCCCGAATTTTTTTTTCCTTACCTGTCCCGGCCCGAAAATAATTCGAGTAACACCCGGACCGGCTCGAATTACCTAAACTTTAGAATTTTCTTATCCGAATTAATTCAGGCCGAGCCGGATAATTAGATCGGCCCGAATAATGCTCACCCCTAGCTATAACCGCAAAAGAGGCCAAACAATCTGCACCGTAATTATTTTCTCGAAATACGTGTTAGAGATGAACTTCTCATGATTGACTTGAATACTAATTTATAGGTCCAATTTAGATACAATATTTATTAAAAAAATGCATTTTGGGATTGTAAGTAGCTGTCAGCTATCTGTCAGCGTTGATTTGACATGAACGGATTTTACAAGAAACTGAGAAAGACAATCTTAGGCCTTGATATTACAAAAAGTCAAAAACTAAAAGTCTAGAAACAACTTTTCTTAACATCAAAAATTAGAATTTTCATTTCATCCTTATCCGATAAACTTCAAATTCACACAACATTGACCGTTTGACACGGTTCTCTGACCATTCTTGGAAAATCACGTACATGGATTGGTAACCAACAAGAAAGACAGCTAGAATGTCTGAGCCAATTTCCTTGTAAAGGAGTTGGTGTTTCGTACAATTTCCTTCCTACGGTCACAACTTCCGCAAGGTCCGATTTATATTCCAAAAGCACTTTTGACTTCAGTGGATTAGGCTTGGTATCAATGTTATAATGTTCTAAATACCGTACCGAGTTCGGTATTAAATTGAGCTCTAAAACAGAAATGTACCGGTACCGGTCGATACCGGGTATCGTTTCGAGATATTTTTTAAATTTATAAAATAGTCCCTGTTGGACCAATGGTGGTTGACATATTAATTCCACTTATGTTTTGATAATAACAAATTGTATAGAATTGGTTAAGAAATTGTTTCAGGTATTATTCAAGTTGCAAGGAACATTAAAAATGAAGATTATGGATAAGGATCTTCAAATATATATATCCAATACTTAAATGATCAAGATTAAAGTGCAAAATATCCATTGGAGCTCACTTCCAGTCGACCACAACATGTCCCAGTCGACCAGAACCATTTCCAGGCGACCAAAAAGCAACAAGACTCATCCTAGTCGACTACAACCTTGTCCTAGTCGACTATCATAAGAGCGGAGATGATTTCCGTAGGTCCTAGTCGACTATCACCTTGTCCCAGTCGACTATAAGGCTCCAGAAGAGGTTCCAGTCGACTATCTCCTTGTAATAGTCGACTATCAAGTTTCCAGAAAAGTTCCGGATGAGTTCCAGTCGACTACAACTTTGTCCTAGTCGACTAGAAAGGTCCAACGGCTATATTTCAACGGGAAGAAAGTGTTTCTAACGGCTATATGCTTTTCCCAACAGCTATATTGATCCATGAGGGCTATAAATACATAGTGGAGGATCAAGGGAATAGTTAGTGACTCCTAGAGAGCCAAAGAGAAGCATACATCTCACTTCATACACTTAGCTCACTCCATATTGCTCACATCTTATTTCCAATCTATTGAGCATTGTGCTTACACCTTATATCATTATATTTGATTGTTGAGTGATTAGAATAGAATCACTCTTTGGTAGGATTTGAGCCGTAAGTCAAATCATATTGTGAGGTAGCTTGAGCCGCAAATCAAGTGTCTTGTAAGGTTAGC